>JAAAQI020149012.1:0-10987 GCA_011800005.2 Stichodactyla mertensii
TCCTCATTTGCATTCCACTTTAACTTGGATTTTCTCAGCCAAAATTACTTAATTCATTTTAAAAATCAGTACAACATAAAAATAAAGTCCTAGACATTTCATGAGTGACATAAATTATTTGTGATTGGCCTTTATAGGCATAAAATGGCTTGCCTGCGGCTTGCCATTTTAAATGCCCATAAAGGTCTCCAGCTCATACTTTATATATTACATAAAGGTCTCCAGCTTATACTTTATATATTACATTTTTTAAGGTATCTACAAGATATACACACCTCCAAGATTTCTTTCTCTCAGCTGGATCTTGTGCCGTGTATGCTTTCATTTCATCCTCAATGCATTTTTGTTGTACCTCCAGCACCTAACACCAAAAGTCACACACTCAAACCATCAAAATTTAAACCACGCAGTACTAAAAAATACAGATTGATAGATTTATACCTCAACATATAAGACCTATAGTAAAACCCATGCATATAAATAAATTATGAGGGAAGAAAAAAATCAATAAATCTATATCTTCAAAAGACCTATTAAAAAAACTGATAAACTTATCATGCCTTGACCATGTAAAACCTAATGTAGAAATTGATCAACAGAGAATGACATGTTTATTAATCTCACCAGCTGACGAATAATAAAATGTTTTTACCTTCATCATACAATTCAGATAGTGATGACGACTCTCTTCACTAGAGATTTCCTCACGGAGAACTCTTACTTCCTATAAGTTTAACAAGTTAAATCAGTAAAAAAGCTGAACAGCTGAAATACTCCTGGAACTACCATTTTTAAAGCCACAAAAAGAAGCCTTACATAACCATACATGCTAACATGACACAACCTTGCACATAACCATACAATCATATAGCAGTTGTACATAGCCATACAGTACATGGTCATACATAACTGACCATGCATAACCATACATAATAGATGTTTAGAGAAATAGTAAAGTTCTTACCTGTTCCAGTTTGGAGAGGTTACTGTCGAGACCAGTTGCAAGGTTTTCATACTGGGCCTTCTTGTCTTCATAATCCTCTGTCATCTCCTGGCAAGGAAATAATTTCAACACCAATTTTAGACTCATGAGACTGTCAGTTCTTACTGCAATTCTCATTATTCTGCAGTAAACTCAGACATCTCAACGGCTTGCCATGAAATTGGCTTTTGCTGCTGTCAATCAAACATAATCAGTCAGTAGCTTTATATATTTTTGACTAGCAGCAGTGAAAAAACAAATTCTACCAGGCAGCTCACATTACTACCGAGTTCACAGAATACTGAGAATTGCAATAATTATTTCAAGTATGACCTATATCTTACATCGCTAACTAGCCATTGAAGGTTGAGAAATTCTTTACTAGTTGAAGTTTTTTGATTTGAGAAGTACTCACATTTTATTGACAAATGCTATTATATACTAGGCCCTGTGATACAGCAAATCTTTTACCTGAAATTTGTGTGCAATGGCATTGTGAGAAAAGTTTGTCTGCCAATGCTGTTGTACTCAAGTTTCAGGTAGAAGTTTCTCTGTGTAACAGGGCTATTACACATACTTGACACTTCTGTCTCATTGGTCTGAGCTCCTTGATTATGGGTGCTAGAGCACTCTTCTTTTCAGCAATGGTAGCATTCATGGTGACAACCTGCAGAATTTAAACCCCAAGATTGATTTTCATATTAATCTCTTTTGATTTTCTTATTTCTACTTGCTTCACTCTCACAGAAAAGTTATTCAACATAGCTCGCATTGGCCTGCGTACATCCAGATGCATGCTGGCTAAATTTCCATCAGAAATTTGGGAATTTGTGGTGTTTGGGTCTGTTTCTTCTTGAATTTTCACCAACAATTAGCCACTTTTCTTGATTTCCCATTCAATTCCATTTCACTCTTATAGTTTATGCTAGCTACTCTATGGATACCAAATATAGAACAGGTCACCTGGTCTGCATTTTTTTTATCACATTTTTACTGCTAGCATATAAATTATGTCAATTTACCAATTCTGAAATGTCCTCAAGGGTCTTTCCTTTCTGTTCATCAAGCTCACTTTTCACAGTTGAAACTTTTTCCAGTTCTTCTTGTGTATCATGGTAACCAGACACACCTTGTTTACTCTCCAGACTAGTCTGTCATAAATCAGATCAATATAAAACTTTAACACAGGTATGTCAGGAAACTCAACAAGGGGGGAAGGGGAGGGGCAGCCATAGGAAGCCCAAATGAGAACAAGTTTGTAAAAAAAATTATCACAGAAGAAACAAATACACCTATTTCAAGAAGTCAGTCAGGGATCTGAAATCTGTAATCTGAGCCAGACAATTCACCATCACAGATCATCGTTCATTTACTATAGTTATTTTATGATTGCAAAGTATTAAAGGAAAATTGAAGCTGAATTTGAAGGTAAAACTACCTGGTAAATTTAAAAATGAATTCGTAAATTGTAGCCTCAATTCCTCTCATTCTCAGATTTCAGATTGCTGACCAACAACCTTCCCAGTAGGTGTATACTCACAGTGTAAGTAATCAATAAAATTGATGATCAAAATTGCAATCAATAATAATATTTATTGTCCATTGATCATTATTAATTTTGCTCAATCATCAAATTTATTGATTTCTTATGCTTGGTATATTGTACTCACCAAATGAGATGAAAGTTCTTCATACTTAGATTTTAGTATCTCTTCAGATCTGGAGAGAACACCATACTCAGCCCGCAGTTCTGCAAGCTAAAAGCACTTTATAATCACTATGAATCTTTGTTATCTTTAGGGATTGGTTGGGTTACATAAGTAGAGAAAACCTTGACATTAATAGGCTGTGAAATGCAATTTAACTTAACAAGTTTATTCTCTTGCAAGAATCTCATTTTCATTTTCTTGATATTACAACATTTTGTTGAAGACTGGAATAGTGAATGGCAAAGTTTTTCTATGTAAGAGTGCATCCAATCAGTCACCTACCTCCTGCCTTTTTTTCTTGTACACTGTACTTTTACCTCGCAGCTTGTTCACATACCTCTTGAACTTTAAGATGACATTTTTTTAGTTAGAAACATAATCAAAGATGAGATCAATAGTGTGACAATAAGCTAACTTAACAAAGAAATAAACAAAAAGCAAATGGAAAATTTCAGCAACTAACCTCATCTCCCTTCAAGACCTCTGCACCCTCACTATCCTTTAGGAGGTCCTTCTTCCTCTGTAGCTCATTTTCCAGGTTTGCAGTCTAAATTTCATAATAATTCAAGCAATAAATTTAGAATATTTAATCCCTTTAAACATCTGTATAATTGCATTATTGACTTTGCATGGATAAATTAATATTTAATATTAAATAATTTCACACACCACAGGTATTTAGCAGGTATGTAGCTGGTGTGTAGCAGGTAATTAGAGTGGGTATGTAGTAGGTACATATTAGGTAGGCAGTAGGTATGTAATAGGTAATTATTGTAGTAGGTATGTAGCAATGTAATAGATACGTAGGAGGTATGTAGGAGGTATGTAGAAGGTATGTAGCAGAGGTGTAGTAGGTACAGGTATGTAGCAATGTAGTAGGTATGTAGTAGGTATGTAGCAGATGTGTAGTAGGTATGTGATGGGTATGTAGTAGGTATGTAGTAGATATGTAGGTAGGTATGTAGTAGGTATGTAGCAGGTATGTTGGGATATGCATATGTCTTTAGTTAGTAGGTATTTAGTAGTTATGTAATAGGTATGTAGTAGATATGTAGTAGGTATGTTATAAGTATGTACATGTAGTAGGTATATGTCATGTGAATTAATAAGATGTACTGCACCTCATCCATAGCCTCTGTGAGTCTTTCTGCTGCAGCCTCTTTCTTGCGTGCAATAATTGAAGCCTACAACAGTAGAAAGCAGCACTCTTAATATCTTTCCAGTGCCATTAAACTAAAGCTGAGAAAACAGTAGTTTTGAAGGTACCAGAATTAAGTTCATTATTTAAGGTTTCTGCTTCTCTCTCACCTGTTGTCTGAAAAGTGATAGCTTGTCATCAATTGGATCATTTCTCACCATGCGCTTCTCAATCAAGGAGTTAATTTCTGTTGATATTGCCTTGATCTGGAAAAAATAACTTTTTGTGTCAGTCAGAATATGATAACTTCAATCTGTCAATAGATTATGTAAACTAATTTTTAACAATTGTTTGAACAATAGATTTATTCAATTATCATTAAGGTCCAGACACATGGTGACGCTATGATTAAAGACCTTTTTGACTTGGGCATAATTTTTTCCCATTTCAGACCACGTGTAATGCCCCTGGGTTTTATTTCTTTGTTTAATGGTAACACTTGAGAAGAAAGTATCTTATTCCCAAGAGGGTGACGTGGTCTGAAATGGGAAAACATTATACCCAAGCCAAAAAGGTTTATATTGTGCAGTTTCTATAATTGTGCTTGTTGCATGCATTTGCAAAATTGCACTAGTGTGTGAAGTGAACACCTCTACAATGGTTGTCAGTATTTGAGCCAGGCCATACCACTGCACCAATCCCGGAATAAAATGTACTCTGTCCCTCTAAAATATTGCAGCGAATGGTCTACTTGATGCCCAAGAAAAAGCCTTAAGGGACAGTCTCAGCTAAAATGACCAGCCTTTCCTGAAAATGCTGGCTCAAACACTGATGGTTGTGTGCAATATTGCTTTGCAACAATGGATAAGGATATTTCAGATCTACTTCTACAACCTTGCATGCAACAAAATTTCACTGTGTAACATGTCTACAACATTGCTGGTTATGGTGTGATGTTTGTAACTGCTGCTTACTTTTCTGTTCAAGTCATCCAGGTCTGACTGTCCCATGGCTGGTTCATTAGCTACTTTCTGTAAATCCCTAGCATATTTTTGCTTCGCTTCAATCTCCTGAAAGCCAAATTAATGTGTTAGGAATGCATTCATACCATGTACATGACCCAGAGCACAAGTGACAATTCCAGATGTCTGGTTGTCTTGACTTTCATCAATAAAAGTCTAAATAGCTTGAGCTCGAGCTTGTAGTTGTAGTAATCATTTTCATTGATTGAGCTGGTGAAAACTATAGACACCTGGAGTACATAAGTTGTCCGGATTGTTTTATTTCTAAAATGAGTATGAGCACTTATAACTGTAGAGAACAGAGAATTATCAATACACCTACCTTAGGTAACTTATCCTGACAAAGATACATATTAACCTTGTTTTCTTCATCTAACCTTCTGATCAAATCTAAAATCCAGGAACAAGAAGTTCAAAAAGTGTAGTTACTGTCATCAAGCTTTGATGAAATTCTCATAGATTATAGTTTCTATATATTAGGACTCAGGTTTCATCTATCCTGAACATTAAATTACCAGCTCCAGTTGTACCAATTCCCTGGGCACGCAGATCTTTTAGTTGATGGGACATTCTTTGGTACCTTTGGTCTGCATGGAGAAACTATAATTATAGGGCATAAAAACATATTTATAAGTACCAATGTTATAAAAAATTTCTTTTTGGAAAGCTTAAAAGCTCAAGGGAGGGAGGGAGGGAGTGAGGTTAAAGTGCTACATGCCACCAATGACTTTTTTCAGCCATATGGCAAATAAAGTTCCCAATTAGCATTATATTGGTGAGTAATGGCTTTTTGGTATAGTCAGAGTATTTGCATCAATGTGTTCTCATACATCTGCCAATCAGTTTTTGGAAACCCTGTAGAGGTGGGAGAGTCGGTACAAAATGGCTTGATGTGTGGCCAAGTTAGTCAGCTAACCTGGTTCTTCTGTTCCAGTTTCTGCTGTGCCAATGACTGTTCTTGTTCTCTCTCCACACGAAGATTTCGAGCAGCAATTAGCATTTGCTCATAATTTCTTACAGTCTCAACCTAAGTGCCAAAAAAAATATTCCAAGTTACGCTACATATTATCATTTAAAACAAGAAATTAAAGTCTAAAAAGTCCCTTTTAATTTTACCTTCTTTTGCATTCTGTCAATGCGCTTTTTGAGTTGTCCATGCTCTTCTTCCATGTGCATTATATCCTACAAATTAAATGAATTATATTTAGCAATGTTTAGAAGCAAGTGGAAAGCAATAGCCAAAAGTTAATACACAAATTTACCATTATTGTAAGATCCTTAAGGGTTATGCATTTGCTCAACACTTGGAGCTGAAATTCTGTTCTACAAATGAACAACCTAGCAGCAATTTCTTGTATTGTTCACATGAATAATCAGGGATGGCTAGCTGAGGTAACCAGGAATGCACATGTTTTTTTTGCTTGGCCTTACCTTTTTAATATCTGATGTTGATAACCCAGAAGAGCGCATTTGTTCTACTTCTTTGTGACATTCTTTGAACTCTTCAATTAGTTGCAAATACTTTCAAATAAACAAAAATAGCATCAAAATCAAAACCCTGCCCTTCATTATGTTCTCAGAGTAATTTTGAATACCATATACATTTGTTCAGATCAATGCTATGCCATATTATCTCTAATGTTAAATATGGATCCAATGACATACCAACAGCTCCAGCAATAGAGCAGATTTTATATGACTGTGAAAAGGTCGTGGCATGGTCAGTGCCCTAAGTCTGCCTTGCTGTGGCCATGATGTTTTCTAAAATGTTGATGTGCCTTCCTCTACTTGACCGTGTCACAACCATGTCCATGCCATGACCTTTTCACAGTCAAACAAAATCTGCTCTACACTTACAGATTCATTCAGTTCATAAAGTTCCTGATCTGTCAACAAGTCTCCAGGTATTTCCATTCGAACAAGATACCTGGCCAGGTAGGCTCTCTTCTGTAAGTCTGGCAGACGTTCAAATAACCATTGCAGGATTGGGTATATTACTTGTTTTTCTCCTGCAACCAGTCCTTGTCGGAAGGGTGCCCTTAAATAAAGAAGAGTTAAATTATAAAACAACACATAAAATGAAAGAGGAAAATGAAAAAGGACATGAAAAATGGAAGAAGAGGAAAATATGAAATTAAATTAAAACAATAAAAAAGAGGAAGATGCTAACACACCCCTATGTGTGGAAAACAACTAATGTTACATGACCTCTCTTTACTTCATGATTTTAAATACAGAAAGCATAACTCCCACAAGACCCTTCTCAGACACTGACCTAACACCTTGTGAATTCTATACCTCCTCCATGGAAATTGGGCCATATTAAAATACTGTAGACACACAGTGACCTCCAACCTCCCCCCCCCCCACATACATATGCTTTAGTTAAGGATTGACAGAGCAGATTTTGTATGACTATGAAAAGCTCATGGACAAACACTGTCAAGGCATGGCAAGGCATGTCAATAAGCTGGCAAACATCAAGGTTGTGACAAGAAAGCCAGGCTTATGGCACTGATCTTGCTGCAAACTGCTCTAAATCAAGTCCTGGAGATTCTGGGGGTTGGGGAGAAGACACTGGATAATCTTGATAGTATGTCAGAAATACTGGGGAAGGGGAGGGGAGGGGAGGGGAGGGAAGAGCTCTTTCTGAAACTGAATAATGTTCAGGGAGTAAAGAAGTAAGTTCAAATCAATATATCCCCAGCTAGGTTCAAATAAAAGTCACATGCAATGCCCCAACAGCATGCTGTGGTAACACTTACAGACTTCCAGCTTCTGTTTTGGGCTTAAATTTCAAAACACGCAGGAAATTAAACATTCTTACAGCCATTGCTTCAGGATCTTCCTCACGTATGTCAATCTTATTCTGCAATATTTTAAGAGCATTATGAGAATTAGGAAATAGTTCTAAATAAAGAAAAAAATGACACTTTTGAAATGTTACACACCACTGGGTTGATTTCAGCAAAAACATCATTCAGCACTTGAAGAAGTTGTAATGGCTGAAGTGAATCAAAGCTAAAAAAAAGAAGTTTTATGAATATTGCATGTTTACAACCTGTTTGGTCAAAGATGGCATGGGTTTCCTGTGTAATTGAAACCACAGGTATCCCACCCCTTATTTTAAGTAAAAAGCTTTTTTTGGAAAAGTTTTTGCCTTGTCCTATTGATATAAAACCTTAAATGGTTTAACCTTATCTATAAAAATATAACTTCTCTTTTAAAAGTTGGGTTTGGAAAACAATCCAAAAAGTTAACAGTAGGACTTGGGTTTAATACAATAGTTTCACATGAACCGATTTCAAAATTGATAAATTGATAAATATATAAATAAATAATTAAATATATATAATTATTTTAACGTCAAAATGTTACATTTATTTTATTTTTCCAAGAATATTGGCATGGGAAGACTTTGAGCTTAACTCAAGTATTATTGTCATAGCAACAACATGTAACCTAAACCTTACCAAACAACATCTCGTTATAAAGTCTGAATGAATAACTATCTCCCAGAAGAACTCTTAAGGTATAAAAAACTTCTGGGCTTACCTTATAAGATTGTAGTTCTTCTTGAACGGTTCTTTATTTAACTCGTCTACGATGTATTTAAGCTGTGCACTCATGGCGGCAAACCTTCGCTTGACCTCGCTTTCTTTTACCTTTCCACGCTTATCTTCCGCTCAGAATACCGTGAAATAAACCAACCTCAAAGATGTGATACCAATGAGATTAAATTTTGAGCAGTAAAGGCGTTAATTTTGAGGTAAAATCTGGTAAACTTCAATTTTTTTGAAGTTTCCAACACCGCTCCATAGCGACTGCATCAACAGGGGCTCCCACATACCATGCATTTTGTACCACAAGGACTTCAATCGTTTATTACCGCTGACCATGATCAATGTTCCATCAAAAAAGTTTTTTGCTTTGATTGCATATTATGTTATGAAATCGTCATAAAAAAATTACTACTAATATAGACAACTATGTCAGGAGGCAAGTATTAAAGATTCAGATATCTTCCTTGGATGCTGTAGTAATTAAGAAGCAATCGGAATCATTTTTCGACGTATAAACGTCTTTCTTGTGAAATTTGTTGTGTTGTACTGTGTACACAATAACATAGTTTTATCTTTCAGGTTACTTTTACTTTTATTTTACTAACTCGTAATGATTTATAGATCAAGCTGACGAATCAGATGAAGTTTATGAAGTAATAGAAACACCAGGGGCAGCTAATCAGGATTTTCTCTCAGAAATTTTGTCAATGGATTTGGCAAACAGGACGCCGCTGCAGCAAATTGGTATTGGTGGAGTTTCAGGATGGTAATCCTTTAACTTATTAATTAAGATTAATATAAAATATTAAACTGTTTACGTCCACGAATGCAGTGACTACAGCACAAGTTATAGAATGCCAAGGAGAGAAGTAAGCATGGAAAAAGAAGTGTGGCATAAACAAGTTAGAGGCAGAATAGAGGTTTTTCATGGCAGCCATGTTTGTGGGCAAGAACAATGGAATACTTTTGAATGACAAAAGATTTAATTTCCCTTGAGAGAAACACATTATTATTCTGAGCACAAAGATGGCTGCCGTGAAAAACTTCTATCTTGCTGCCTATAGTTAGGGAGATTTCATAATTTTGGACCTTTGGGTCAAAATCTATTTCTTCCTCAACAATTTATTACCATGCCTTGCAATTCAAAATATAAATTGCTGATGAGCTAATAATACATTTATAATGTTTTGAACAGGTGTTTAGGCTATCTTTGCAAAAGAGTTGGAAAGCTCACACTTTCTGCAGTTGGTGGAGGTCTTCTAATAATACAGGTATTACATTAATTACAACTACTTTATATGGCTTTGCATACACTGTTGATTAATGAGACATTGGAATGAAATTTCAGCTGTTTATTTTCAGATTGCTAGCCGTACTGGCTACATAAAAATAAACTGGAATAAAGTAGAAAGAGATGTCAATCAAGTTAGTCAGGAAGTAGAGAAAGAAGTTTATAAGATTGCAAAAGGAAAAAATGAAGACAATCAAGTTGCAGCCTGGACAAAAAGGGTAAAATACTGTTCTATTTGACTGTAATTCCAACAGGAGGAAATGTATTATGCATAATGGGAATGAAAACAAGAAGAAAAGAGGTGTTTGATTGTTATAAAAGAAAACTTTATCCATTTTTTTCAGGGTATTTCCTATACAAAACGAAATATGGCAGCTGCAGGAGGATTTGCAGCAGGTTTTCTACTTGGAGTTGCTCTATAAGTGTTCTTAGGATGCTGTACCTAGTTTGATGTCTTTAAGCTAGCCTGTATACATGTGTTACTGAAGAACAGTACAAGTCTTGATGCACATAGGCTAGCTACAGTGCATAGAGCAGATTTTGTATGACTGTGAAAAGCTTGTGGCATGATTGGTGCTATGTGTGACTTGCCATGACTGTGGTGTTTTCTAGAATTTTGATATGCCTTGACCATGTCATGACTGTGTTAGTGCTTTGAGCTTTTCATAGTCATACAAAATCAACTCTAACCTAGTGCAACATCTAGAATTTAATCTGTACTCTAGTGGGGTCATGTTTTGATGCAATGAAGCCCCAGAACCTAATGTAACACAACAGCCTCATAACACCTCTTGATCTACATTTACAGCCAATTAAAGTAACAACAGTACTTGATATCACACAAATACTTTTTTGAATTTATTTTTTAAGGTCATACATGCATCAAAAATGTTATTAGTGTGCTTTTCTAATTCTTTGTGACTGTGATGACTCTTAGACATCTGGGTTTTTGGCTTTTGTTAATCAAAACTCAATAGATTATACATCCATTTCATGGACAGAAGCTACTATAAGATGGTGTAAGACTTGCCCAGTCTGAAGTTACCTGTGTTCCATCAATGTGAAAAGTTCTCTAATATTTTTTCAAGTTATGTAAAAACAAATGATTAAAATAGAGAATAATACATGGGCATGTGGAGATATGGAACTTATCTTCAAGTGTTCAATTCGCTGTGCTCACTCATGAGATATCAAATTTGAACACAAGAAGATAAATGCCATATCTCCAAGCGTCCATGTATTTTTCTGTTTATTATATAAACTATAGTGTTTTCAAGGATTT
>JAAAQI020149034.1:0-10984 GCA_011800005.2 Stichodactyla mertensii
TGCCCTATTTTCTTTGAGCATAACCATTTTTTTTTATAAAGTGTTCAATGCCCTATTTTCTTTGAGCATAACCATTTTTTTTTATAAAGTGTTCAATGCCCTATTTTCTTTGAGCATAACCATTTGTTTTTATAAAGTGTTCAATGCCCTATTTTCTTTGAGCATAACCATTTTTTTATAAAGTGTTCAATGCCAAGTTTCAATCAATTTTATTATCTAGGGTATTCTATGGAGAGTAAAGACGAGCTGATTGACGCGCTGTCTACTCTCAAGCAAAGAGCAGTGGAGGAAGATGCTAATATGCTCTTTAGTGTTGCAAGTGACTTGTCCAAGGTAAATCATAAATACTTTATCTCTAACTATCCCAATTCACGTTCTCCTACCTTTCGGCATCCATCTACGTAGTTTTCCCAATGATAATACCAAAGACAACAGATGGAATGAATTTCGCATGATTACCCTATGAAGCGCTATGACACTGGCCACGACTGTGATAGGATTGTTTCGACCACGAGACATCCGATGATCGTCACAACGCGGGAAATAGCCCGCTTACGGAAAAGGTGCATGAAGGTGAGGCTTTGTGCAAAATCACGCTTTGGTGGCTCGAATCCTCTGATATTTCTTTGACTTTTTCTGTTACAAGTATATTCTTATGTGTGAACCTCGAACACGACACAGGGAAAAGAGTGACAACAGAACAAGTCAGTCGTTTCGCCAAGACTGATTTAGCGCGAAACTTTGCCTTCATGCATTTTTTCGAGAACTCGAAAGTGAGCCATTACCGTTCGTCCAATCAAAATGCTTTGATGTAACACCGTTATGGTCACGGTACGGCGCCTTGTGTTTGTTATCGTTATTCGACATGTGCGCTAGATGCATTTGATCATGAAAGTTCTTTTCTGACCTGTTCGATTGGTTCATTCTGAATCGGTCTACCTTGATTTGTTTGTCCATCTTATTTGGAGCTCCTCCTTGTCCTCTGTCTGTCTGTCTGTTTGTCTCTCTGTCTGTCTGTCTGTCTGTCTCTCTTGGGTCCTGTTTACTTAAAGGCCTGTACACACTAAGGGTTTTGCTCCGGGAGCAGGCTCCAGGGTCGCTTTGCGCCTAAGTGTGTACCACAGATTTCATTAAGGTTGTGGCGGGAGCAGAATTTTTTCTCTCGGGTTACCCGGTATAAATTTGAACACTTGAATGATCTCTCGTGCGTACTGGAACGAAACCCTTATTGTGTAGAGACCTTGAAGGTAGGGTGACCCTAGTCCTAGGGAAAAGTCTAGCGACAACGCCAACAACAACAACAACAACAAATAAAAGAATTAGACGTGGAAGTAGGGTCGCCCTACGTTCATGTAGACAAGGCTAGCGGGTTCTTAGTGAAAGTCCACAATTTTTTATATAGGATCTGTCTGTCTGGTCTGTAATAGGTCATATGCACTAACATGTCACGTGACCACAACCCCCTTAAATCAAGCGCCAGTGTCAAAATGAACTCCAGAAATGGAAAGAGCATCTCGATATTAGTAAGAAGGTTAAGTTTCAGCTCAAAATGTTTGACACAGGAGAAATGGCATGAAATATAAAATTTAGCATTTTACTAGGATTTGTTTAAGAAAATGTTTTGGATTAACTCTTCTGTACTTCATCTTAATCTTTGTACTAATCACATTTCCCAGTCCTTTTCTTTTCAGAAAAAATTCAAGGTTTCTGTTACTTTTCCAGGTCATTGCCAAGAAGCTGCTCAGTGATAATCTGTCAGGGTTTGTCTTCGCACTGATGGACGGTCTGGCAGACAGCCAATCACATAGCTCTAGTGGAGCATGCGTAGTTCTTAATAGCATTATTAGAATAAGGGGACAGGAGTTAAGAAAAGAGGTAGGTCCTATGGCTATTAATGGTGCGTCATACAGACAGCATAGCCATGCAACTCAGGGGGGAGGGGTGCAGGGGGTGTTTAAGTTTCGGAAAAACAGATATTGAGGCTGTATGAAGATGAGATGCAAAGGAGACAATAAGCATTGTAGTGAGCCTCTCTTGTATGAATCTTAAAACAAAAGAAGATCTGATGGGTGGGCCGTGTTAAATCAACACTAGGAAAAGGGGTGACCACTAAAATAGCTACTTTCACCAACAGTATTTTACCAGCCTACCGATCACCAAACTCCTCTTCCCCTCCCCTCCCCTCCCCTCCCCCCCCTTAACTTTAGGACCAGTCCCTAAATGCATAACGAACACACACATGGAAGTTTTCATGTGACGTCACGAAATTTGTTTTATCTGAAAAAGGAGTTTTTTTCCGTCAATTTTGTCATATAGATATTAGCAAAATTGTGAAGTTTTGTGAAGGTTATTTAAAATCCAGAGAAGAGGTGAATTTTTGAACCTTAGAATTTTTACAAAGAAATGTATGCTGACAGGCAAATTTTGCCTGCCAAGATACATTTCTTTGTAAAATTTCGGGTTTTTGAAAAGTTATATCTTCTAGTTTATGTGCAATCTCCACGAAATTTCACACTGTTTCTACTGAATATTGTATGACAAATTTAACAGGCAATGCTTTTTTCAAATAAAATAAATTTCTCGCAAGCGTGATGTCACATGAAATACCTCCATAGATGTAGAGCGTTCTTGCTTCTTCAGGTTCCTCGTCTGGTTACTAGTCTTCACGAGAAGCTCTGTGTCATATATCACGCACAGACTCGTACAGGAACTCTTCGTTCGCTAAGGACGTTAGCTTCGCATCATCTTGCTCCTGTGCTGAACGCTTTGCTGGAATTTCCTCTGCCTCTTGATCAGTAAGTTAGACAATACTAAAGTTAAATGGTTAAACAGGGCTCGTGCTAGTCCTTAAACTCCTTGGAAAGTCCTCGAATTCAGAATTCATTTTCCAATGCACTTTAAAACGGTTTTGCTTCAGGGGCAGGCTCCCGGGTCATTTTGCACAACTAGTACACACGAGAAAGCATGCTGTCGGAGCTTGCTACATAGTGTGGTCATGCCCGCTGATATTTAACCAGTTTAATATCAGGGAGCGTGAGCCGGGGGTAAAATTCTGCTCCCGCCACAATCTTTTTTACGTGAAATCGTTGGTACACAACGAAGGAGCAAAACGAGCCTGGAGCCTGGTCCCAAAGCAAAACCCTTAGTGTGTATAGGCCTTTTGAAATAATACGATTTTTCCCAGCAAGCCTTACATTCAAGCACTTCAGAACGAGTTTGGATGGGCATAAACAAAGGTTTTTAGCCTCATGGGAGTAAATATGACTGGACGGGTAAGAAAGGTCTGCTCTTCTTGAAAGTGAGATCATTTCGAATAATCAAGAAAACGCTTCTTGGCGAAAATTTTCACAACATGCTGCTCGTTTCTACTTCTGCGACGTCGCGCGCAACAGTTGCACGGGTGTACACACGGAGCGATTTTACCGTTGCAAGCAACGTCACAGGCAACCTCGCATCGTGTTCGTGTGTCCGAGCCTTAATGCTGAATTAATGCCTTCCTCACCCCACCCCAGCACACCCTACCCTACCCTACCCCACCCTACCGTCTATAAAAATGATTTCATCCCTAGAGGGTTTGTTTTGTGGCTTACAGGCAAGTGGTTGACATATGGACGACACTGGCTGGTGAACCAGGTCTGGCTCTTAGTATCTTTGACTACCTGCTGGACATGTTGGTCAGAACTCTGCCTTACAACGAGAAACCAAACCCCAAAAACAAGAAAGAAATAATTAGAATAGCAACTTTACAACCTATTGCAGTAAGTTGTCACTGATAGCGGTCAAAAACTTACGATACTGCTCTCGCGCTCGGTTAATAAGAGGCATAATCCTTAGCACCTTTGACCCTTCCCTCTTCGTCCCGCAAACCACTGATATGTGCTCCTCCTCATGCTATTTGAGTGGGCCTGATATCTCAAATGTATAAAATGTTTTCAAAAATTTTGATCAACGATATCTTTTTTAATTTTGCAGCTATATTTTTCAAACTGTCCAGAGTTACTGATATTAAATGTTCTTTCAGATGGTACAGAACGAAGAAGATCCTTTATCTATCGACATTGAAAATCCGCTGTTATGATGGTCTGTTTTATTCTCTTTTGTATTTCATGTACTAGATCACTTGTGGTTTACGAGAGATGTTTCAAGCAGAAGAGACCACAGAACTCGCTCTGGAACATTTTCACCGTTTGTTTTCTATGGCTGTGCTGCGACTAGGAACATGTGTGGGACTACAGCCACCTGAACCTTCTGCCAAAGATAAGAAAGACAAGACAAAACATCCCAACATCAGTCCCTTCAGGTGAGATATTGACACGACAAGACATCCCAACATCAGCCCCCTCAGGTGAGATACTGACACGACAAAACATCCCAACATCAGCCTCCTCAGGTGAGATATTGACACGACAAAACATCCCAACATCAGGCCCCTCAGGTGAGATATTGACACGACAAAACATCCCAACATTAGCCTCAGGTGAGATATTGACACGACAAAACATCCCAACATCAGTCCCCTCAGGTGAGATATTGACACAACAAAACATCCCAACATCAGCCCCCTCAGGTGAGATATTGACACGACAAAACATCCCAACATCAGCCCCCTCAGGTGAGATATTGAACACCAGCCCTCTCATATTTTTTATTCGTTTCTTTATTTCATTTATTTCATTTATTTTTAATTTTTGATTTTTATTATTATTCATTCATTCATTTAATTACTTACTGATTGATTGATTGATATCAGCACTGCGCTAGAGTTAATCAAGTCATTGTTGATGCGATGCCAGTACGAAAAGCTCGTAGATTTCATTCAAAAGGAAGACATCTGGAAGTACTTTGAAGAGGAAAAAGAATTCCCCGAGGGTGTTACTCTCCTGGCACGGTAAGTCTTACTATCTTCCCCGCCTCCCCAGTGCCTTTAAAATCTCTCGCATTCCTTCTTTCGAGTTTCGACACTTTTTGTCTGTGCAGAAGCGAACATCAACTCGTAAGATTTCAATTTCTAGAAGTTATTAGAAGTTATTTATTGGTTTTTAGGGGTATATGTGCTACAACACCACAACACGTTGCTAAGGTGGTTACTACGTTACAGCCGTCATTCTGTAGTGTGTACGATGCCCAGAGAGTCGTCATTTCAGCTTTCTTCTCTGAGGTAAGAAACAGTTAATAAATCATGTATTCGTTTGAGAGTATTGGTGATATTTTATGGGACAGCCGTTCAACTCGTGACATATTGTGTGCTGCGCTGTTTTTGTAAAACTGTAAAAAATCTCAAGGTACGGCGGTGGTGTGGTATGGTGTGATGTGATGTAGCTTAGTGAGGTATGGTGTGTGGTGTGGTATGATATGGTGTGATGTAGTGTAGTGAGGTATGGTGTGTAGTGTGGTGTGGTGTGGTATGATATAGTGTGATGTAGTGTAGTGAGGTATGGTGTGTGGTGTGGTGTGGTGTGGTGTGGTGTGGTGTGGTATGATATAGTGTGATGTAGTGTAGTGAGGTATGGTGTGTAGTGTGGTGTGGTGTGATGTAATGTAGCTTAGTGAGGTATGGTGTGTGGTGTGGTATGATATGGTGTGATGTAGTGTAGTGAGGTATGGTGTGTAGTGTGGTGTGGTGTGGTATGATATAGTGTGATGTAGTGTAGTGAGGTATGGTGTGTGGTGTGGTGTGGTGTGGTGTGGTGTGGTGTGGTATGATATAGTGTGATGTAGTGTAGTGAGGTATGGTGTGTAGTGTGGTGTGGTGTGATGTAATGTAGCTTAGTGAGGTATGGTGTGTGGTGTGGTGTGGTGTGGTATGATATGGTGTGATGTAGTGTAGTGAGGTATGGTGTGTAGTGTGGTGTGGTGTGGTGTGGTATGATATGGTGTGATTTAGTGTAGTGAGGTATGGTGTGTAGTGTGGTTTGGGGTGGGGTGGGGTGGTGTGGTGTGGTGTGGTATGATATAGTGTGATGTAGTGTAGTGAGGTATGGTGTGTGGTGTGGTGTGGTATGACATAGTGTGATGTAGTGTAGTGAGGTATGGTGTGTAGTGTGGTGTGGTATGGTGTGATGTAGTGTAGTGAGGTATGGTGTGTAGTGTGGTTTGGTGTGATGTGATGTAGCTTAGTGAGGTATGGTGTGTAGTGTGGTGTGGTATGATATGGTGTGATGTAGTGTAGTGAGGTATGGTGTGTAGTGTGGTTTGGTGTGGTGTGATGTGGTGTGGTATGATATAGTGTGATGTAGTGTAGTGAGGTATGGTGTGTGGTGTGGTTTGGTGTGGTGTGGTGTGATGCAGCTTAGTGAGGTATGGTGTGCAGTGTGGCGTACCCTAGTGAAGTATGATGTGTGGTGTGGTGTGGTGTGGCCGTGGTGTAGTGAGGTATGGTGTGTGGTGTGCTATATTGTGGTGTGATGTAATATAGTGAGGTATGGTGTGTAGTGTGGTGTGATTTGGTGTAGCGCAGTGAGGTATGGTGTGTAGTGTGGTGTGGTGTAGTGTAGCGTGTTAAAAGGATCTTGAAGTGGGGTGCCAATCCCATTTCTCAGGCAAAGTTTTTCACAAATCCCATTTCACAGTGTCCAAATCCCAAACTAAGAAAATTTGTTAAACCATTTTCCCATTACTAGTGACCTAAATCCAGTCTTCCCAGGGCAAAACAAGCAAATCCCAGTTCCCATGTTACCCCTTCAGGACCCTCTGGTAAGGTATGGTGTATAATGTACTGTGGTGTCGTGTGGTTTGGTGTAGCGCGGTAAGGTATGGTGTGTATAGTCTTCTGTGGTGTTGTGTGATGTGGTGTGACCTGGTGAGGTGTGGTAAGGTATGGTGAGGTAATAATATCGTTTGTGTTAGTATCCCACGATTTCGCTTTTTCTATCTCCATCTTATGGCCTCAGTTAATAGATCAGCGAAGTGGAGGGAACGTCGAACTGGTAGATGTATTACTGACTAGTCTTCTTGGCCGGCTGGTCGACACGTCACAAGTGGTTCGTCGGTATTGCATACGAGGTCTTGGTAACGTGTCCAGCTCCGGTGACAACAAGGTAAGCAATATGTGAAACATTCCCCGCCCCACCCCCCAGGGGTGAGTTAACTAAACACGCCGTAGTCCGTAGTTCGTAGTTGGAGGAGTTGGGATAAAGGATAAAACCCATCTCTCGGTTGTTTGACTTAGCTCCTTAAACATCTGATGTTTCTAGGATAAGTTCAAAACACGGCACCGTAAACTAATGGCTTCAACTACTAATTATTGAACCTTTTTAGGCGTGACGTAGTTCCGGGTTCTCTTTTTTTAGGGGAAAAAAACTACTACTTAAGCTTTCTTTTTTCTTAATTTTGATCTTAAAGATTTTCCTCATTCGTTGCGTTATTTATTTATTTACTTATTTACTCTTATTTACTTATTTATTTATTTATTTATTTATTTATTTATTTATTACTTTAATTTTTTGTTTTGTTTTGTTTTTAATTCGCTAAAATAAAACCAAAAATGTTCTTCACAATTTATCCTTCATCTGCAACAACCAGAATTCTGTACAACAGTTCCTGCTATGAAGAAAAAAGTTAAGAAAAATATTCGCACAACTGGTTTTCATTTGGAGTGACGTCACACTTAGCTCTATTGACGGTAAAAGTATCACGTGACGGCGACCACGTTGGATAGCGAGAAAAAATCTCTTTTAACAAGAAACAGTTTTGAAACGAAACATGCGCTCATTTTCTACTTTCCTTCCTTCCTTTCTTTCTTCCCGGTAGGTAGAGCAGCATTCCACAACAATACTTTCTGCCATGATGGCAGGAATGGACGATAAAGATGACCCTGAAGATGAAATCACACTCGAGTCAATGTCTGGTTTGTCTAAAGTGCTGGCCAAGTTAGACGAAAACCACGTTAGACAGATACTTATAAATATATGTCTACGGGTGAGACCCTGCTTCGAGAAGGTTGGTTAGAGCAGATTTCACATGACTGTAAAAAGCTCGCGGTAGGTACACGGTCGTGACACGGTCAAGACGCGGCAAGGCACGACGAAATTCTAGAAAACATCACGGTCGCGGCAAGGCAGGCTTACGGCACCGATTGTGTTCGAGCCGCGAGCTTTTCACATTCATACAAATTCTGCTCTATGTAACGATACGTTTCACTCTCTGCCTTGCATTCAGACACTTCACACCGAGTTTACCTGTGCAGAAACAAAAATTTTTATCTTCACGAAATAATAATAGATCTTTCCCGAATTCGCTTGGATGATCATGAAACAATGGTTTCAAGTCGAGGTTGGCCTTGATAAACAAAAGAATCAAGTTCAGTCTCGACTTGGAATCATTGTTTCGTGATCATCCAAGCGAATTCGGGCTCTAAGAGGCTGAAAGGTGATACCATGGGTTGTAAAAAAATACCGTATTTCATTACGACGTCATGGCCTGTTTATGAGGGGGACAGAATCGTCCAGAAATTTGAACAAGAGTCCGTGACGTCATAATGAAATAGGACAATTGCTATATTTGACTTGCAGTTTTCTTATCAAGCGCGATTTTCATCAAATATCCAAGTTCACATACCATTAAGTGAAATCCAAATCAAATATTACCGAAATATATTATAGCATATTTTACGGCACTTGGTCTCACTTTTTCATCACGTAAGCATGCGTAGTTTGAAACTCTTGACCCGTGTATATACCAGTTCAATGGTCAAACAAGCATTCAGTCGAAAGTGCGAAATACAAATTTTAGTAATCCTTTGAACTATCTTGGAGCGTCAATTGAATGGTTGATGTGCGACCAGTGAACCTATGTGTCGAAAGCGATCAGTAGTGGAAAAATCTGCGCCGGTTCGGGAGTTCTAGTCCTTGTTTGTGGGAATCTTGAAACACATTTCAAAGCAATATTTACCAAGAAGAGGGTGTTCGCACCGATCAATAATGCCTGAATATTAGGCTTGGAAACCGAGCCTAGAAAGACCGGAGAACCCAGAGAAAAACCCTCGAAGCACAGCAGAACAGAAGGAAATTTTGCATGCGCATGCCTGCAGCTGCTGATCCATATAAAGTCGTGATCGCTGGCGCAGTAGTACCCTAATAAATCCGTTTTGACTGACGGTTTTTGCTACATTTCTTTTTTCTTTGCACTTTTGTCCTTTATCTTTTATTGCTATTTTGAAAAAACGGAGGGGGTGGGGGGGGGGACCTTCTTTTTGCCAACGTACATAGAGAGCGGCGTACGATCCGATGAAATGCCACAGGGAGCCCAACCCTGGATTTTGAGAACGTTTAAAAAATTAAAGAAATATGAAAATAAAAATGTAAGAAGTATTTATAGCATTTACATACCCTCTAAAATGTTTTTAATCAGTTTATTAAACATGTCCCTTCCTTACAATGAGATATAGGGTTTCACAATTCATTTTCTCAATATGTATGAGGATGTTGTCCAGAGAAAAAAGACATTTTTAGCACTTTGGCGATTTTTTATAGTAAAACCAGACACATCAAGCGAAAACAAAGTTATTTTTTTTATTCAAATCACAGTGATCTTGAGTTGGAGATGTGGGCTAACTTTTTTGTTATTTTTCAAAGATCAATATCATTTGCACTAATAGTTTATGCAAGAAAAATTCAAGTACAAAATAAAACCAATACTATATTCAAAGGACGATTTCTGAAGACTTCATTAATTATAACTTATGATGTAGTGTTAATGCCATAAATATGGAATAAGAAAAAAGAACAACAAAATTTAATTTCTCGTTGGTTTCGGTGTAATATGAGAATATGATATATCTATTGGTTCCAGAATACTCCAAGAAAAACTTTACAAAACTGATACAAAGCGATTCTTTACTCAGAATTTTGCTATGTTTTCTAAAGTAAGAAGGATAGCTCGTAACAATCAGTCATTTAGTGAACTGGAGACATGGGCTGGTTTTCGAGATATTGGATTCTAAACATTATGAGAATTGAGCATGATGGCCAAATATATCGAATTTCTCGTGCTATTTTATGGTCACTTGTAATGCCGATTACAGCTAACAGTTACTCAAAGAAATTAAATACATTTGACGACTCGCCCGCCATAGTTCTTTTTTCTTGAATTTATCTTGTAGCTTAAAAACGTAGCCAAAGTAAAGTGCTTGTCATGAGATATGACCGCCATGTTTGCTCCCTCGTGTGATTCTTTGCCGCACAGCAAAGCTCCATTTCTGTGTGTAAAATAGACTTTGTAATTCTTAATTCTCTCCGATATGGGACACCCAAAGATCAAAAATTGTAAACATTTAGATTTGTATCCCTTGCTCGACTCGCTCAGCTGTTATCTCGGGCTTCCTGGCATAAATTAACGCATGCGCATGCAAAATTCTCTTCTGTTAGCACAGAAGAAAACCAAGAAACATTTCCACTCGCCTATGATAGAAAATCCAAAAATTGAACCTGTGACCGACCCCAGCTGTAAACTCGCACTAAGTTTGTTTTCTCTACCCAGGACAAGGCATCGGTACGAGCGGCAGCATTCATCTTGTTTGGTAAGCTGGCGAGGTTTGGTGACGGGCCATCCAAGACTCCATTCCTGGAACAGATCCATACGAACTTCATTAGCGTCTTGCTGCACTTGAACGAAGAAAGAGAAGTCGCTAAGGTAACGCCGATCGACATTTCTGTTTAGAAATACAAAATAAAACAAAAACAAATATTAAAAACTTCTTTATCTGATAGACGCATCAAAACTTTCGTCGCGAGAAAGTTTTACCAAAAGTAGAACTGCTTTTTTACTCGTACAATCGAACTTTAGATCGAATATTAGTTACTGCGCATGTCTGTTACCATCATTCTACGTTAAATTTTCACAACGCCATATCCCACATGGAACAAAGCTAGCACAGGAGCAAAGTCACCAGAGCCAAAAATTTACGAGTCACTGATCATAGCAAGGGGTTAATCTTCCATGGTCTAGGGGCCGACTAATCTCTCCCTTTAGGCTTCGGCCGAGCTCC
>JAAAQI020149045.1:0-10234 GCA_011800005.2 Stichodactyla mertensii
ATTCCTTCTCATACGTCACAGTCATTAGCATATGGCAGGAATAAACCTTTATAGCATCAGGAAGCATCAGTCAAACTTTATGAAATGTTTTGGTCATTCAACAAATCACTTCATATAGAATCAATTCTGAGAATATTGCAAAATGGGTTATGTGCACTTTAATGATGACTACACCTGAAACTAGACCAAACTTCGAACAAACACGCAGCCGAATGAAACCGAAAAAATATACAAAGTGGATAAGCTAGAACAGTAATGGCTCTCCAAGACCTCTCACCGTAGAACACCGTTTGTACCGGCGTTGTAACGAAGTCTCTCAGCTCGAAGAAGGAATCCTGACACCACAGGGCAAGATTGGTCGTCAAAAGGAACAACGCGCCTTGTCTGATTACATTGGCTCCTATCTCGTCTCGAGATCGGAATCGAAGTGCCTTGATTATTGCTGTTGCTTGAAGCATGCCTTGAAAGAGAATCAGTGTAGATTTTGCGATGGAAAAGTCTGATATAAGCCCACGGTTTTTGTATTCTGCTATTCCTGCTGTAAGGCAGAGTCCAGCGTAGAGGAAAACTCCAGTAAATGAAGCAATCAGGAGAGTATCGTCCGGTGCGAACGGGTACCAAGTGAGTTTCTGTGTCATTAGACACTTTAAAATCACCCAACACGACACACACATCAAAGTCAATAGCGTTATCTGATACAAATAATAAAATCTAAGCGCGTTCGAAGACGATTTGTCCACCCACAGCAGACCTACCGCAAGAAGTAGAAGAATTGAGAATAATAGTCCTACCAGAAGACCTGGATCGGAACTAGGTACCGCATTGTTTCTAGACTGATCGTGATGTTCGATACATGATTGGCAAAGCGAAGAATTCGACACTGCTCTGTTCAGAGAAAACCGACTAAGAAACCGTCCACTGGTGACGGAATTGTTCGAAGGGGTGTGGGCCTCACACGTGCCATACCCATGGTCCTCATCATACTTCTCACTCATGTTATCCGTTGTCGTATTAAAGTCGGAGAGTTCGTCGTAGATATAAATGTCCTGCGGGTCGGGATCCAAGTCCCGCATACCGCTCCACATATTATAAAGAATCCCGCCCGCAATCAAAGAATATTCCATTGTGAACGGATACAAATAAGGTTCTGATGCTTCCCATATTTTTTTCATGGAATAATGTTTTGATACACAAATGTCTTCTTCTTTTAACTCCATTTTGACGTACTCACCATTAACGCTAAATATGCTGCGTGAGTGACTAAACAGAGCTCGAAACCAAATGCAAATGTTTGTACCAAGAATATGAAAAAGTACGAGTCTAATACTTGGCGATTTGTGGAGGGTCGCCGTAGCGAATTTTCTGAGGAACAATATTTGGGAGAAGATGAAGATTGCTTTGAATACAGAGAAGAAGAGACTAGACAAGTTCGAAGAGCATTCGATGTAGAAAGCGATGTGTAACAAGTCCATCACGCAACTGCCTGCCCCGAAGACGTACGCGCCGGCCATTAGAGGTCTGTGCGAGTGTGGTGACGGTGTGATAAAATCTACGGTTTTGC
This sequence comes from Stichodactyla mertensii, assembly GCA_011800005.2. Lineage (NCBI taxonomy): Eukaryota > Metazoa > Cnidaria > Anthozoa > Actiniaria > Stichodactylidae > Stichodactyla > Stichodactyla mertensii. The sequence continues at coordinate 1,562 of JAAAQI020149045.1, forward strand.
GGTCGTTCTGCTTACAAAAGATATAGCAAATCCATAACAGTGTTGGAACGATACAAGTTATAAGAAAGCCATCAATGTGATCAGCAGTCACCCCAGAGTCAGCTTTCGAATCGGCTTGCAACCATTTCGATAAGTTGAATACTACCCCTGCCGTCGTAAGGCAAATCAAGTACAATAGGCTCGCGATCCGACCGTCGCCTTTGACCCCGTCATCAGGAAGAATCGGTTCTAAGACACACATTAACAACCCTGTAAAAAACCCTGACTTGCCTTCTTGCTTCTCTTTCTTAGACTCCGTCGGTTCTTGACTTTTTGGCGTGTCATTGTCAATCTTTTTGTCGTAGACGGGGTAGATTTCTTTGTTCAGTGCGGTCATGGTGTGCACGGCCCTCGAGGGTTGTTGATCGCCAAAAAGGAGCTGCATTTGCTCTGTTGTTTAGGCTTTCATGACGTCATGGTGTGATGTTGAGAAGCACCAGTTCATGTGTGTGTTTGGTTTTCATAAACATCTAGTTCTTATTGGCTGATTCATTACCTCATAGTTATGGAATCATGATTACTTCATGCCACACTGACTCATAAAAGATGCAATGACCTGTACCACCGCGTCTCGACCAATCACAGCTCTCCATCCTGACGCACCTGTTGCTTTGATCACACTAAGTCATAGGCCATTGAGAAGCTGATTACCCGTTCAGGCGGGTAAATGTCGGAGCAGAACTAACCCCAGAGGTGGTAAGGTCGTTTGCTTTGTATAGCCTCTACGGTCTCTGTCTGAAACAAAACTATATATTGTTTTCACAAACTCACAATATTGGCGCCAAGAAAATTCAACCGCAAAATGTACTAATGCAGTATGGCACTTGAAATACGAAAGTGGTAGAGTTTTTGTTTTGCCATCTTCTCAATCATAATTCAAAAAATATTGATTTCTTTATTCTCTTACAATACCCTTGGTGTGTGGTGTCAGGTACTCCTGAGGCCCCCCCTTCCGGAACGTTATCAAATCCTAAAGCCATTGCACACCAAATACATAAATACAATACCCTTCTAATGAAGCTAAATGGACACCAGCAACTATATACCAACGCATTCACCAACAAAGCCTCAATTAAAATCGTATGATAACTAATTTTTTTTGTAATTCAGCAGAGAAATCTATCCCTAGTATTAGTCCCACACTAGTGTATTTGTTTGGCCATTGGACCGTTTTAAGTTCGCTGAATTACGTTATGCAATCGTAAGCACGAAACAAAGACTCGAGTAAACATTCACATCGCCTCGATGAATTCGCAAACAGAAACCAATGAACACGCAGTAAACTATATGAACTCATGAACAAATATCGCACAGGATGTTTTAGAATGCTTGATAGGAGCCGTAACAAAACTTAACAGTTTTGGTCATCACCACTCTTCACCCTTCTAAAGGTTTGCTCAGCTCTAGAGATCAAGTGGGCACGACTTGGTGTAACAAAAGACTCGGCAACGTTAACCAGTACAGAGATCTTTTTGTTCTTTGTTCGAAATGAATGAAAAACCTGCAAGATTTTGGTACCGTGATCGTCATTTGATCTCTAGCTTGTGTCACTTTTTTCTTTTGTTTTCTCGTATTGTTTTGATTCTTTTAGGCCAGTTTAGAGCACTTTTATGTCTTTTGTCTGGGGATTGTTGATAAAGTTGTCTGTCTGTCAGTCGATATACCATTAGACCTTACTCATGAAAATATATCAGCAATCTACACACCTTGAAATAAAAAACATGGCACACTTTATTAAAGTTTTGGTGTTCTGTGTCCTGCTACTGGTGGCTATGCTTAAGAAGTCATGTGGGATCGTATCCTGCGATTGCAGAGCGTGTCATTGCTTTCAACGCTGTGGTCCAGTTTCCATTTCTGGCCTGACTGTATGAGAATTGCGTTTATTTGATGTGTTGTCTGTTGTCCTTGCGACGAAGATTTCTTTCTTTCTTTCTTTCTTTCTTTCTTTCTTTCTTTCTTTCTTTCTTTCTTTCCTTTTTTCTTTCTTTCTCTCCCTCTCTTTCTTTCTCTGTCTCTTTCGTTCGTTCGTTCTCGTTCTTTCTTTCTTTCTTTCTTTCTTTCTTTCTTTCTTTCTTTCCTTCTTTCTTTCTTAGTTGGTTCGATTTCCTTGCGTTCGTTCCGTTATCAAGCGGCAAGCTGGAAGTTCGACATATTTTGAGTGGAAAAAGCCATCACCAGCTTCCGTGCAGGTTTCTCCTTACGTGTCGTGAAAGGATCAAATCAAATAACAGGATCTAATCAATAACCATCACCCAATTACATTCTGAATGGAAAAAGTTAATGAAAAGATGAATGCTTATTTTCTGTTAGCTTTAATTAAAATAACGCTTTTCAAGTCTTCATTTCTCAGACTTCATTAGATGTACGTCACAAAGCTTCCTTCACATTCATCAACAACACACGAAAATTTATTCGATCTGAAAATATAAAATAAAAACCAGACTTCGACATTTCTTTCAAAAATCTTCTAGCCTTGATATTGTAGAGTGTAAAGTCAAACGTTAGAAAATTTTTTTGCAAACCAATTTATCGTTGCTATGCGGTATCCAAGCACGTGACCAAGCAGAAATTCTCTTATCAAGGTTTTTGAAGAGTGTCATAGTGCAATCGAAAGAGACGTCAGTACACCGGTTTTTTTTTTTTCTTTCTTTCTTTTTTTTTGTAAATAATTCTAATCATTGTTTTTAGCATTTGTTTTTAGTATTTGTTTTCATTATTATTGTTAGTTTTAATTCTGCCAGAATTTTCCTCCTCATGACGTCTTTACCCACAGCTTAGCTTATGACTTTAATCACGTTTGTTATTAATGAAACTTTGCACCAATTTTATAACCATGATTGTCATAATGAAATAATGTGGACCGGTTCAAGAAAAAAATTTTCCCCCAGCCTTTTGTTTTGTATTTTCAGTTAAATTAAAGGCATGTAGATTCTCGCGTCTCTCAAAAGTTCCGGGCTTTTGTCGACCAAAGCACATGAAAATATTTTTTTCTCCGTGCTGTTTTTTTATTATTATTCTCTTTTTATTTTGATCCTTTTCATACATTGCAACCAGATGGACTATCAGTTTCTTCAATTTAAAATCTTCATTTTGTGTCAGTGAATACGATAAATGTATTGCACGGTTTTATTGTGGAAATGAAAGTATACCAGCGTGGTTTGGCCTTTCTATTGAAACCGTTTTCAGATTTGTATTCAAATACCTCCAGGAAGCACTCACCACTTCAGACGTCGGAGAGCGGAAAGCCTTTGTCGCTATGACAACTGGTAATCAGCACTGAAGAAGCTCACAAACTAACCGCGCACAAGCATAAATAATAATAATAGCAACAAAAGTCTTTCATTATAAACCAACATCAGTTTTCGAGTAATATTTAATGAATTCCTTCATTTTAGAATTCGTTCACACTTTTTGGAGAAAAAAATCATAGGTATGATTTTATTCTCGTGAACGGGAAGTAGAAGACCGAAACATCTGCGTAACATCCGCTTGTACCAACGCTGCCACCAAATTGAATACGTTGCTAAAACAACATGATTGATTTTCTTGAAATAAACCTTTACTATATCATGTTCTTCCAAAACAAAAAGAAATCCTATTGAAGGAATTATTCTCTAAAATGAAAATCATCCGGTGATTTTAATTTTGTTATTTTAACAGTGTGACTGCTCTCAGACGCCTTTTTGGCATTTGTCACTTGAGCAAATTGTTATTATTCAAATTTTTCGAAATACAAAGACCTTGTGTTTTATATTTCGCTTTTCAATGCATAAAATTTTGAAATATGAATGGAAGGTTCTTGGGACTTATTTTTTCAATTCCAAGCAGCCGTTTTGGTTAATATTTGGAAGTGTTTTTCATTCAAGTTCAATGAAATACTACCGACAACTGAGTTCGATCGGGAACCAAAGGACAGCTGGAATTACAGTAGAAATTCTGTTTCAAACACTAGTTTCTTGATTCCAACTGCTCTTTCACACAAAAAATAAAATAAACGCCAACTTGATGTTAATAGTTTATGCTACACTACGAAATATTCAAAATGTTCTCCCTATATTTTTTCTTCGCTTATTATGTACGTTTTGAATTGTTTATTATTTCGTTCAGTTTATATTTTTCAGTTAATTGTATTCCTTGTCAGTGTCTTGGAAGAACGGTGTTCCCGGCTCAAAATATTTCTAAGCTGACAATAAATATTTGGCGTCCGCCGCAAAAGCGGTACATTCGCTCGGCACCAAATGTTTTGCGATAATTTACGAGCTCGTCGTCTTATAAATTTTTTGTCATTCACAATTTTCCTCCATGGTCGATTCGTAAATCGTTCTCAGCCTGCCATCCGTCGTATCATTAGAAACAGTAAAAGACCTCTTGCTTTTTCTTTGTACGTTTATACTACTCCAATTCTTTTCTTGCCTCGAATTCGAATTTCTCCTCGTACTCTGAGGCTCCATTTTATCGGCTTGACGGATGATAGCGCTACTCAGCGAGGCTTCAGAGATAGTTATGCTTCGACATAATGGCGATTTCTGAACCACCACTGTGTTTTTCTTTGACTTGGAGTAATGATTAGCTTGGAATTTGCTCTTAATATACACATATGAGGTGCATGACTTTGATGCAGTCGCGTTCCCATCTCCGTAAGTCGTTACAGAAACTCCACCGTTTTCTAGGTTACTGATAATAGTTAATTGCTTTCCTGTTCCTGGTTGAACCGATACACGTACGTCTTGTTGCTCCGAGCACTTTCCTAGTTTGGTTCTTTCTTTCGCGCCGAGCGGCGATGTGTTAGTAGGTTTTTTGTCGCTCGTTCGTGGTCGGAATTTCTGAGATTTTTGTCCTTCGCCTTCCGTGTTTCCTTGCTCGTTTCCTTTCATTATTCTTTTCCCGGTTTCTCTGCCTGTGGGAGCTTTTTTCTTGAGCGCCGCTTCATCCATGTCGCTTATAGAGCGATTGTTATCTGGCTCACAAAATTCTTTGTCGTCAGTCTCCTGGCTCAAACTCTTTTTCCAACCAGTACTCAGCGATGTTTGTAAACAAGACACGTACGTCTTACCTCTACGCTGGCTGCTACTCTCCTTTTCACGCTTTTGTTCTTTTCTGTCAATGGTTTTACTGATTCCACCGCTGAAACCATTCGTCATCTTCGTGGGCAAAATATCTAGGTTCCCGCCATTTTTCGCCTCTGCCAATCGCCGCGAAAGAGCGGGTTTGGCCGTTCTGCCGTGCGAGTAAAAAGTCAACGATGAGTTGTGGTTCTGGCCATTGTGTAAACGCAGCTGAATCGTAGAAGCACTCATTATCTGCGTAGGCTCCTGAACGGCACACAACACAAAGACCTCGTATTTTCAATTGGAGTACTTCTAAATTATCACCGATGTTTACAAGAACCCAACCAGACATGTATGCATGGTTTGTGCAAAATAGATAATCTCCTGTCAAGTAATGATCAGACCAACTGTAGTCCTCGGTTTCAATCGGCTATAGCTACGCGCTCATCAATTTTTCAACAACCATGAGATAAATTTGTGACACTTTTCCCTTGTTTTCAACTGGAACCAGCAAGATTCTTGTTTCTATTCAATTCAAAAAGACAGAACGTCACTATAGACGTCAAAAGAAAGCACAATACAAATCCAATTGGGCGTAGATGTTTGCCTATAAGGTTTCACTGCTGCTAAATGAACCACCAATAATAATTTTCCATCAAATTCTTTCGATCCAGACGAAAAATTTCCTTCGAAATGCTTGGCTGAGTCACGTCGCTCAAATCGCTAATTCAAGTTTAGCAATGTTGACAAATATAAATGCTTGTGGCGTTCAAATGATTAGTTTTCTCTTAAGCGAGCGTATGAATATCATCAGCCTCGAAATGAAAACTGAGCGCAGTTGATTTGTATTATTTAAATGTAGCTATTTAAATGTAGCCGACCTTAATATGGAAAATACAAGTGGAAGGAAGGAAATTTAAATTTCGCTTTTTCAACCCCATACTGTTTTCTCGATCCCTTTAAGTAATTTTAATTCATTTCATTTCATTTCTCGATCCCTTTAAGTAATTCATTCATTTCATTTGCTTTCCCATTTTATTTCTTCCATTATTTCATTTTTATTTTCGTTCAGTTTAATTCTACTCCATACAACTTATTTTGTTTCGTCTTTTCTTTCTTTCATTTTTCATATTTCATTCTCCTTTCCATATTTTTTCATTTCAACTTTTCATGATAATTTTTTCCTTAATTTTTGTCACAAGACACGTAATTATTGTGATCAACGCTTTAGTTGAGTCGAAAGCCTTAAGGTTCGCTTTTACATATTTTACTCAGTGTGTCAAAAGCTTAATCCATTATTGATGGGTTTTTTTTTTTTTATGGCAATCATTTTCTTATTTTATCGATAGGCCCCAGAATGTTGAATTCATTTGGGTACTAATGCACTTAAAAAGATAATATTAAAAATTGTCCCTGCACGACCTCTTCCCGAACTGTTATATTGATGAATTTGGTCTCACAAAACATTTTAAAGAAACATTGTTTCAAAATTAACCAGCATTTCTGTCGTTTCTGAAAAAGACAACAGGATATAAACTTCAGTCGGAAATTGGTAAAACTCGTACCGTGAAATGAACAACTATTGGAAACACACACACACAAGCACACAAGCTGTATTTAGCATCGTTGAATCCATCTACTTTAAATGTACATGTCTCCTACTTACCTTGTTTAAATTACAGGTCACGTAACTAACCTGTTGTCATTCATTGCAAGAGCTAGGAGACAGCTATGTCAGTTGACTGATAAGAATATTTCTTCGTTTGTATCGCATTGAGTCGTTTCAGAACTATTTTACCGAGGCTTAAAAGCTTAAACAAACATTTTTTTGCTTTCGTCGATATTTCACTAAAGTTTGACTTTAGTTGGTGACGAATTATCCTGAAATGTTTCGTACAAATACCGCAGTAAATACAAACTCCATGGCTGGCTGGCGATAATAATGATACAGATGTTCAAATTTCCGTTATTAAAAAAAAAGAGGGCTGAAGATAACTTTATCTGAACCGATATCATAGCGGAATGAAAAATAAACCGCATGAGTCGGCGTTTCCCTTTTTTTCCTCGCCCAACCCCCTTCTCCCGGCAGTGTTTCAGTGTTCTATTATCTAAACTGCTTTTATTTCTCTTTCGCTCAGTGGAACCAATACTGAACTGTGGGGAAAACCTGAGGTGCGTAGATTCAATTCACATTTTCCTTCGTGAAATGTGAAATTATATTCAAGCGCGCACTTTGTCTTTATAAATTATGTCGCGGTTGTTAGATAAATTGATATCAAAAGATGTAGAAAAGTTAGGAAGGGTTTATTTACTCAGTGACCACACACATTCATGATTAGAATGAAACAATAGCAGGGGGTTTTAAAGTAATTAAAAGTCCTGCTCTTACCTCCTACACGACCGCCCACGATCCTCACTGCACAACCTTTCAAAACCGGCTTACAAAATCATGAGCGCGTGTGTACATAAACCGAGAGAAAAACACGTAAATCATAAAATCTAAATTCTTAAATACTAATTTATCTCTACTTAATATAAAAAAAAAATTTCGTTTTGAAGCAACGATAAATGCCCAAATGATTTTACACGTCAAAAGAAATCTTCAAAATGCTTCCGTTAATCGAGTATTAATCCCGAATCCTTCAGCGTTAATAGTCGATCGAATATTAATGAATTCTGTGTGGGTTTTGAATGTCCAGACACAGACAGATCATCTAAAAACGCAAATCAATCCCGCCGCCTTTTGATTCATCTTTTACTAAATACTCCTTGTATTCGCCCTTTTTTCGACTCGCTAACTCGAGGCGAGGTGGGCGGGTTTGACTTGCGCTACATAGCTTTTTTTATGTATTCACAAGGACGCATGATTTCGGGGTTCATATAGCAACCAACTGGGTCGTTGAGCTTGATATTTACCCCCCCCCCCTCCCCTCCTAGCTGAGGATGACAATCCATTCATCTCCCTTCCCCCTCGGGATTTTCGCATGACCCTTTACCTTCTGGAAAATGATCACTCGCGAAAAGAACCCCCAGGATCTCAGAAATCGCTCGAAAATAAATAAATATTATTGGTGTGAATGGGGGGGGAGGAGGTATGAGGAAGAAAATGACGAAAAATCCATTGCCGTATAAAAAGTAAAAATATCGTAATCCCGAGGGTTTTTTTTTTTTTTCCAGGTGGGGAGAGGTCTCGGGCGTAAATTTCCTGGACGAAAATGGACATTCTCAACCGGGAAAGGGGGTTATGAAGGTCACTTAGAGCGGTTTTCGTATGAGTGGGAAACGTACGGTAAAACTATATCAACTTCTAAATTCCATTTGGAAATCAGTGGAAGAAGAGCCACTCTGTGGAATCCACTGCAAATTCCTATTTATTTTTTATTTTTATTTTTATTTTACGGTACTGACTTACAGCACGTACACGGTACGGTATACAGTAACACTGGAATGGCTTCCCACAAGAATGGTTATCGTATGAGTGGGAAACGTACAGTATTGACTTACAGCATGTACACGGTACGGTATACAGTAACACTGGAATGGCTTCCCACAAGAATGGTTATCGTATGAGTGGGAAACGTACAGT
>JAAAQI020149056.1:0-10981 GCA_011800005.2 Stichodactyla mertensii
GAGGGTCGTGGGTTCGAATCCCACCTGGAGCTCAGAAAAATTTTTTCTGGGCTCCTTGTGGTGATTCCTGCATATATGTATTCTTTTCTAGGCTAAAAAACTACAAGAAATTATAATACTCACAACAACTGATTGGAACACGTGATAGCTAATACTAAGGAATGTCTAATAAAATGCCTCTTACAGAACTTAATAATTATTGATTGAAAGAGAAACTTAAATGAACATTACTTCAACATACCTCTGTGTCACTTGGTAGGGAAAGAAGATAAAAAAGACCTTTTTAGTTGACGATTACTATAGCTTGATGATCAAAGCACACATTCTCTTACCTAATGACTCAAAAAACCCGTGTATCCTATTGCTAAACACATAACTGCTCTATCAAATTACAAGTCATTCATTAACACATGTCTACATGTCTTCTTTTCCTTATCCATTACTGCTATATCAACCTTGTTTGCATTGTTTTCTGGCTTTTATTATTATTATTATTATCATTATTAATGTTGTAAGAAAAGAACTTCATTTCTGCCAATTTAAGGTGGTTTTTTTCCACGAAAATTCAGGTGTTCTTTTTTGCTAAAGATTATCAAGTTAAAGAATTAATTTAATCTCAGAAGTTTTCACCATACAGAAGCCAAAGATCACTTCTAAAGAAAGAAAGGTTTATCTAGCATATGTAATTGTTATTGTTATCTGATAATTTGAAAATACAATTCAAAGTAAATTGGAGTATCAAAATTCTATCAAATTACGCCCTTCAAATTATGCACAAGACTGAAAATATTGAAAAATGAGGATATTCTGACTCATTAACATAGACTAGTGTATTTATTCATCAAACCAAAAGAGTGGTAAATTAAGCTGTGATTAAAAAGGAAAAATGGGGGTCACCTTACTAATTAAGGGGGTGCGAATGTAAAAATCCAGAAAAAATCAATAATTTTAGTGTTTTGGCTGTGTGGGCCTGGGCACTAGGCCTCTCTTTATCATTATGTTATTTTGTTTGAAGCTTAAAAACTGAAAAATGGCAATGCCATGTTTTCCCTCTAATTTGCTTCTTCAGTTTTGCCACTTTTGAAATTTTCTTCTAAAAAATGTGTGCAAATAGGATGTGAAGTAGCAAGGGTCTTGAATTACATACCCTAAGAACTCACCAAGTACTGTCTCTGTATCATACCAGGAGAAGAAGATCTAGAGGACTGTGGGCTTGAAAGCAATGAGCTGTTTTCTCTTGCTGGTGATATTAAACCATTACCTGATGTTACCCTCACAGCCCTGGACTTATAACGAGATAAAAAAAGCACTGGAATTTAAAAGTGAACAAAAAGTGACTGATGAGGGTGATATATTTGACAAGAATGGTGAAAGAAGTCGGTATTAATGATGGAAAATTGAAAGTAAAACTTACTGATTTCTTCACTTTTCTCTTAAAGCACAAAAGACACTGATACTGCCATGGTTGATAAAACAAAAACCCAGCCAAGTAAAGCATGAATGTTGAAGTCTTAAAGTATGTTGTGAAAAAGGGCTTTTTGTAGCCTTCATCATTGAAAATGTACTGAAATAAAAACAAATTGACCACTCAAGACAAAACAACTAGAAAAATATTGAAATTAAAAAATGAGAGCGAAAATAAAAATAGCCCCTTTCAGATAAAAGTACTGTCAAAATAATTAAGTACTTAAAGGTGAAAGACTGATTTAGTGTCGTCCATCATGCCATTCAAAACAAAATCAAGCTTATTGAATTAAGGAAAAAAATCATCTTAAGTATTAAAAAAAGGAGGAAGGAGGAAAAAACCGCTAGATTGTGATTATAGAATACCCGGCCACTTTATTTGAATAATAATAATCTATTGTGTTGTTGCGTCGTTCTCAAAAGATGCCAACATACAGTGGCCGGATATTCTATAATTGCTCCATCACAATATATACTTACGGAACTGAGCTCGGACGATGCGACCCAGATGACATTAACGAGCAGCAGAACCACTGTCCCCACCAGTAATCTACGTTTCTCACGAACGCTTTCTTCAGGTGAAATTAAAAACATCTTTGTGGAATTCCAACATGATTTTAACGATGTACATCCGAACCATCCCATTTCGGTATCAATTTATAATGTTTTTGAAATCACAGTTCTTTACGAGTTCGCTCTCTAACGAGCGATCAAAAAGAGATCTACTTTAACCAAATGGAAACCTTTAGTACAGTCATTTTTGTGATTATGTTCAACGCAAATATAGATCTACGGCAAGGAAATTGACAGATCCAACAGCTGTAATTTACTCGTTATTGACAATTCTTCATCTTCTCTGTCAAGTAGCTCAGCAAGGACCCTTAAACTATTTATAAAATGAAGATATAAATGGTGAACCTCGTTCATTTGTCTCCTTATCCGCCATATTTTTCTTTTTGTAGTACACCGCTGGAAGCCTCGGATTGAGCTCAACCATTCCACAGGGAACCCAAAGGGCTTTAAAAACTTTCAGTTGCATGGCAACCAATATTTTGTAAACGATTTGCAATTAATTGTCATCAAAAACAATTTTGTAAATGGCAATTAATTTTCTTCATCCTGCTCCCGGGAGTTCTTCCGGTGGTATTCCAAGTGCTGTGTGATGAGAGTTTGTTTTTTATAAAAATTTGCAAATTTGAAGGCGTGAATGACGTGGGTGTGTGTCTTTGCGGTCAGTGAAGGGTTAATTTTCATGATTTTGTGGGCACAATGGTGAAAAATTAAAATCCGGCCTCGAACTCTTGATTGATTTATTCATGTCATTCTCTCTACGTTTAGGTATTTAATTCAGCCATTTTTGGTCCATAATTGTTCTACTTATAGACTAAAATATTCCATTCGGGAGGCTTTTTCATATTCCGTTAGCGTCTTCCGTAGCGTATCGGCTGACTGATCAGCCCTTCGCTCCAGTGAAAGTCAAATATATTTCCTTAACTAAAAGATAATGAAAAAAAATCTCTAGAAAATCTCTGCTTAAAAAGAAGCTAGAAATATATATCAGAACAGAATTTCAGAAAGCTTTTTTTTTTTCGCTAAAAACCAACACTTTAGTGTTGTTGGAAGTTACTGGGAGACTGGTGGGAAAAAGCAACTTCCGGTGGTTCATGCCGCGTTCGTTCGTCGCTGCGCGCCATCATTGGGTGACCATTTGGTCTGATGCGGACGAGTCCAAGACATGGAAAACTGCTAGTCGCAGAAAGATTTACTACTAAGGGTCTCATCTCAAGGAATCGGGTAAATTTATCCTCAGATTATATAGATTTAGAGGCAGAGGGGAGTAAATGATTGTATTTTATTACCGCAAAGGAATACGATCTGGCAATACCGACCCTGAAAACTGACCCAGTTATCTTGATTCACTGATAGACTGACCTGGTCTAATCTTGTCGAACTGCATGGCACGGGTTGTTCCACCTCGAAACTGAAGAAATAATCTCAGCTGTATTCAGAATTTGGAAAATAAGCGGCCCGAAGAACAATCGGTTAGTCAAACATTGGAGCAACAACAGCTGTACGTCAGCGATACTTTGAGTTTGATGGCCTTAGATATCATGAAAAGGTACACATAAAAACACGCTCTCAATCAAGGATATATTCTGAATTTCGTTTAGAATTGCGGATAAAAACTGAGGTATTCGTTTGTTAGGTTATTTAAGACATAATTAACCGAGAATTGACTCGAATATTGACTGAAGTTGAAAAGAACGGCTTGAACACATTTCGTAATCTTGACCAAAAATGGCGTCTATTAAAAGCAAGTCGCTCAAAGAACCGATGATAGAAGACGAAAAAACCGAAGAGATTGACCCTGAAGAAATACAAGGCGAATTGGAAATTCTTGGAAAACCTATAAGCGACTTGAAATCAAGTCAAACTGGACAGAAAGGAAGCTCAAAATCACACGAAGCCGAAGCAACGAAGAAACCGGTTTCTAACTCTACGTTGAAAGCAGCTGCTAGCGCCAATGGCGAGAGTAAAATCACACAAGCGATCAACGACGCTTCTTCGACTTCGTTGAAGCAGGCATTGGCGGTAAGAGAACCAGCCAGCGCATCGGCTAGGCTTGGGATGGGATGGGTGAGTTTTGAGGAAGATGTTAATAAAAGGGCTGGTTCGTCTGACCTAGTAACAAAACAAACCAAGATGGGAACTCCCCTTTCAGCGGTTGTCAACGGTGATTTAAGCCACCAACTCTGTACAACTACTGAGTATGAAACGAAAAAAGTCGAGGAGAAAGCGAGTCAGAAATCGAGTTTTACTACGTCAGTGAAAAAAGATAACAGTCTTCCACAGACGAAAGCTAATTTTGATCTTTCGGCACAAAATAGTCTAATTAATGGTAATATTGGTCAAAATGTCACTGGAGTTGGCGCTTCTTCGCCTCAAAATGTTAACAGTGATTCGGCTAGTCCTAGTTGGGTGACCTTTGAAGATTTCTCTCACTCAGATAAAGCTATTGCTGGTAGGTCAGTGGCCTTAAAGGAAGCTTCCTCTATGGCAGCTCCACCCAAACCAAACTGGGTAACCTTTGAGGAATCAAATAAGCAGAAAGATGTAATCCAAGAAGACTTGAGCATTAATGTGTCCATTGAAGACCAGTCTTACATGGCTCCATCTACCCCTAGCCCTAATCCTTTTGCAAATGCACCTGTGATTACACCAAAGCCACCTTCTGGTCTGTTTCACACTCCAACTCCTTTGACTGTTGTCACAAGCACTAATCCATTTCACTCTGGGAATGCCTTAACTACTGTTGATGTATCACTATATCCCAGTGGGATCGCAACACAAGTAGGTTCATCTGAACCATCAACCACAAACCAAAAAGATCCTTCGCAGTGGGTATTTCATGATGTTAGTGTGTTTGAAAAAGATTTGAAACTTGATCAAACTGAAAATGTACAATCAGTTGAAGTCCTCAAAGAGCCTCTTGAGCTTAGCCCTGCATCGCCAACAACTGCAGCAGAACATATTGAAGAGAGTATTGCAGCAGCAGGTGCATTGGTAACAGATGTAAATGAAGAAAAACCAGCTATTTTGCAAGAATCAGATGATGAGTCTCTTGAAGAAGACTGTAATCTAGCCACTACAAATACATCTTGGAACATGCTTCTTCGTTACCCAGATAAGAAAAGAAAACTGACTTCAAGAGAGTGGAAGTCAGTGGTAATCAAACTGGATGGCAACACTTTACAGATTTATGAAGAATATGAACTTTCAGCACCTTTCAGGGAGATTCCACTTCAAGCTAGTTTCAGTTTTGATCCCTTGCATTTGCAATCCAGTGGCCGACATGGAAAAGTTCATACAACAAAACTTGTGTATTTGAATTACAAGGAGACAAGGAGTGTGCGTCAAAAGGGAACTTATGAACATGTGGCAGAAGGAATGCCAATTATAAAAATTGGCTCTGTAAGTCATATTATTATAAAAGAATTTATGGAAGCAATTGGAAACTCAACTCGCACTCTTCCAGCTTACAGAGATAGAGGAATTACATACCGCAAAGATGAAGTGTTTGTCGACGTAGATGACACTTGTTATGCATTAGTAAATGGCGATGGGACTGTTACAAAGCAAGGAGGAAATGTCCGGATTAAAATAAGAGCTTTCCTAACTGGAGACCCAGAATGCCAATTAGTGCTGAATGACATTGTGGTCAAAGAGAGAGAAGAAACCCGACTAAGAGGGGAGCTGAAGCCTCAGCGTGTTCATCATTGGATCAAATTAAGAGATTGTCATTTTCATAAGTGTGTGAACAGTAGTTCTTTTGATGATTCTCATTCAATCATTTTTCATCCACTGGATGCCTGCACGTTTGAACTGATGCAATTTAGAGTAAAACAACACAAGCCATTACCGCTGTTAGTGAAAGCCGCACTCATCATTCACAGTGAACAAAGGATAGAGCTTAGGGCTGAAATAAAGCTATGTCAAGACACAAAAATGTCAAAATACGCAAGGAACAATGTTACTTTTAGGCTTCCAATTCCTGAGACCTGGGTTCCACTCTTCAGAACAGGTGGGCTGTTAGGGCGAGAGAAGTCAATCAAGTCTAGTAAAGGGAAGCGTGCTGCAGGAATTAAAAGCAGGTTGAAGCATTCTAGGTGTTCTATTGCAGCCAGTATTGGTACAGCACAGTATGAACCAGAGTATTCAGCAGTCGTGTGGAGAATTGAGAAGCTACCTCTCATACAGAGCAAGGTCCCTGTGGATGCCCCACAAACATTGAACTGTCTTCTGGAGCTTCCATCTGGGATGGAATGCCCAGAGAACTATCAGCCTTATGCTGAGCTGGAGTACGATGTATGTTATGTCCTACTTTCAGATACCACAGTGATAGCAGTGAAGGTTTCTAACAGAAGTATCCCTGAAAAGTGGGTTTGCTACAAGGCATTTTATCAGTATCACATAGACATGGTCGTCCAGAGGCCATCTAGTGGACCAGTTAAGGATGTAGGATGTTCACAACAGTAAACTAGGTAATGCAATTTTTGTTATTATGAAGCTATTTTAAAAAGGTTGACATGAGGATTGGTGATTGGCAATTGCACATCAGAAAGGAACTGTGGCACAATAAGCTTTTCTTCATATTCATACCTAGGTAGAGCCTGCACCTTAGGTGGAGAGCAGTATGGTTTGTTCATCTTGTGAACTTTCAAATGAAAGGGTCTTATTTTACTTTGGTGATTTTACCTCACCAATTGCCAATCACTGATTGCCAATTGCTGATTCCTTCATCCTTAATTGCCAATCACCATTTCCTCCTTAAACCAATTTTTTAATAACTGATTAGTGATACCATACAGTAGTTGGTTTCATCTAAATTCTAGCATAAACTAAATATGAACTTCAAAATAATGCATGGGTATTGGAAATATTTAACTAGACAAAGGTAATACAAGGGATCTGTTTGCTTTTTTAAATTTATATGCTATAATAATTATTAGATGTTGTTATTCACTGAATTAAAACATGGCTACCAGAAATGCAAATAATTTTTAGTGATGCGTTTAGTAAAATCACAGAGCAAAAAGAGAAAGGTGGAAAATGAATGGATTAAAATACCTATCTGGAGTACATGAAGTATGAAAATTTATATTTTGCAAAAGATAGTTCAGTAATAAATTGATGATACTTTTATTTTAAAAACCAATGTACACACCCCTTGCAGTAATTCTCAAAGCAGGTCAATTTGGAGGACAAAACAACGGAATATTTTCAGTCGTTGATTCTCAGGAGAATAAAATTCTATTCTTTTGTCCTCAAAATTCCACTGCTTTGGGAATTGCTGCAAAAGGTATATTTTTTCTCCCCTAATTCATGTATTTCAATAGATGCAGATGAGTATAAGACAAAGAATTGTTGGTAGAAAGTTATGGTTAAACTACCAACACATGCCCCACAAGTTAGAATTAGTTGTCTTTTCTAAATCTTTCAGTCACATCTCAACTTCTCAAACACATGAAAAACAAATTAAATAACTACATACCAAGATAGTGTTTTAGATATGTGATCTTAGCATAAAACTTGGGCAACTTTAGCTTTGAGTTTCTCTAGAATTATTCATGGTTTGAAAAGCAAGATCAAACACTTGATAGAGTTTTATCTTATATCCAAATACCTTAAAGTTCAAGGTTAAAAACTCAGTTGTGTCCTATTTTCTTAAACCCAATTCTTGGTGTTTGGATTATTGTTTGAAACACTTTTTCACGTTTGATCTATTGTCAGTGTCAAATTTATTAGCAAATAAATTAATTTTGGTATTTAATATTTTTGAGGGAGTATTATTGCGCTATTTTGTAACACATCATCAAAGATTCCCATGATTGTTATTTTCCCTTGAAACATTGTGGATCCTTGAATAGAAGTACATATAACTGGTAGCCATATTTGGATTTAGTCTGTGGTTAAGGTACTATGTTGTTATTCTATTATCTCTCTTGTGAGTCTGTGTTGATCCCTCATGTGGGATCAGTTATTTATTTTCCTTTGTGCATTAAAGATAAAGGCTATAAATTTGTGAGAAAGTAACCAAAGACACCACAGTGGTGAATGATTCAAGAGCTCACTTCTGACCACCAAAACAGTGACGAAAACCTGTTAACGAAGCCACAGCATAAACACTTAACTTTCAAAAGCAAAATAGCAGCTTAGCCACAGGGTAATGTAGTTTGGATAGTCATGTCAAACTTTTCTGCCATATTGGCATACTGCTACACAATTTATTAATCATAAATTTTTAACTTGGTATTCCACATGCAGTTGCAAATTTTTTATCCAGCAAAATGAAGATTTATCAATTAATTTTCGAATTTTATAACAGGAAGACAAATATCATTGGCGGGAAGAGCAATTTGAAATATAGAGATGTGTTCCCATTTCAAACCCACCTTTTCCTTGAGGGTTATCCCTTTCTTCTCTGTAAGACCTTAGAATAAACATTTGCATTCACCATTTACCCAAAATTAAAATGAACTGTTTTACTAAAATAAAAGTGTAAACTTTTGAAGGAAAGCTACTTATTACTGTACATCAATATGCATTTTTATTTTACAAAAAATAATCAAATAATACCAGTGAGATCAGATCTATATTCAGATCTATACCAAAAGAGCAAGAAACCAACAACAAATGTTTCATAAATATTACTTCATATTCATAAATGTTACCATATTTGGGAAGATTGATTTTGACAAAATTATAAATGGTCCAAAATAAAAAATATTTTGTTGGAAAAACAGAACATACAAGAAGTGAACAGCTGTTGGACATGATGTACAGTAATCATAGGAGCTGTTTCATCCAAATTACACATTTTGAGTATTTTCAGCATTTGCTGCTTTCAACTGAATCTTATCTTCCTGTCATGATTTCAGGGTTTTCAAATTACCCGATAAAACTTCATTATTTGATAAAGATCAAATTTAAATTGTATTAGTCCAGTATCACTGATATGTTTAAAAAAAGATGTCTACCAAGTTACATAAAATTTACTGTTTAATGCAAAATAAAATATATTTAATTCCTGTCTCTAGCAATACACATGTAACACAACCATAAATGTATTTCAACTGACCAGTGAAAGAGAAATTAAAGTGTGCCTTAAGTGCTTAGTTAAAGTATACTAATTTTGTAAATGAAAGTAAGTCATCATTTTGGTTCACTTACAAGTGATTTTTAAATGCCATCAAAAAACGTGCTATTTCCCATCAGGAGTGCATTTTGTTAGGGAGACTGGTGTTCATTGATATCAAAGGAGAATCCTTTTTCACAGTTTTGTAGCTATTTTCATGCCAAGAGTCAGATCCCACAAAATGTTGGATTATTCAATAGAGAGTCACCTCCACCATCCACCTGGGTGCAATAAAACCGGACACAGACTGTTAAATATATTTTATTGGTTTATTGAAATCTAAAGTGCAATGTAGTTTAATTTATACAGCTATCTGTGAAGTAAACACTCATACAAGTGAACAAAAAATGTAATTTATATTTAACAATTATATATTAGTATATGAACTGGGGATAGTTATTACAGGGGTTCTCAGTCACAGGTGATCACCAAGATGTTTTTCAAAACCGTCAAATCAACTTTTAGTGGATGTCAATCAAAAGTGTTTCTATGACAACATGTAGGTTTTTGAATGAATACCAATTGTTTATCTGGGTTTGATCAGAATGTAAAATGTAAATAAATTTGAAGGTTTTCCAGCTACAGGATGGAAAATCGTATTATATGCTTATCAAGAAAGCAGGAAAGCATGAGAAGTATTATTTTGCTATCTTTCAAGTGAACTGAAAGCTGGTAAAAACCTTGGTAGTTATTTTTGGATCTCTAATGAAGAAAAACCACAGGTAAATACTAAACATAAATTGGTGAGACATTCACACTCCTACATTTTCTGTATTATCCAGAAGTTATTTTATGTTATATATCACTAGTTTTAACTTGAAACTTTCACAGTTTAAAAGAATTTAGTGGAACTTCTGATGAATTACTTTGACATTTTAGTGGTGAAAAGAAAAGGAATAAAATGTTCTCATGGGTACCTTCTCATGACATTTAAAAAACAAAGCGCATGAAAACCAGCATGTAGACTAGTGGTAGAGTATCCGCCTCATGACTGGGAGGTCGTGGGTTTGATCCCAAGCCACATCATATTAAAGACATTAAAAATGGGTCATACTGTCTGTCAGCTTGGTACTTGGCATAAATGGTATGGAGTATGGAAGTTAAATGAGACAGCAGCAGATGGTCCCCCTGCTGTGGCTTTCATTAGCTACATAGCTGTGCGGCTTAGGGCCATGGAAATGGAGATAGGTTTGTTGAGTAACTGAGAACCACTGTAACTTCAATAATTATCAATAGCCCAGTTTAGATATTTTGGTTGAGTGGTCAAAACACATTAAGATCTGGATAAAAGCTCCTGGGAAGCAAAAGAATAATGTTTCATTGTTTCCCTGAAATAGTTCAATATGAAATTACAAGTGAGCTATTTTATTGAACCCTGAAACAACCTCTTGGCTGATCAAAGGCAGGACAATTAACTAAAGGCACCTAACTCACAGATCGAATTGGAATCTAGCATGTTGGGTTTTGTGGAGCGAGGAAAACCAGAGAACCCGGAAAAAAGATGCAGTAATGGTGAAAGTTGATGTTATTGATAGATGATTGAAGATGATGATGATGGTTGATATTTGATGTTGACAGAAATGAGTGGCAATGATGCATGATGATTATAATGTCTTACCCCGAAGGATGGTTTGTACATTTACACCACTTAGAAAATTCATGAATAATTAATGAGCAAAACACAATAGAAAATCATAACCGTGTCTATAAATCGGATAATCCGAGATAAAGACTCGGATAATCCGAGTCTTTAAATCGGATAAAGAATCGTCCTCATTTGCATTCCACTTTAACTTGGATTTTCTCGGCCAAAATTACTCA
>JAAAQI020149067.1:0-10980 GCA_011800005.2 Stichodactyla mertensii
AATTAGCTCGTTAGCCCCAGATCTTCCCTGGAACATTTCAAAGCCGCCCCCGGCTTTAAGACACTTGGGATTAAAGGACTGGGGTTATGCGATTTATTCAACCAAAAAGAACAATGAAAACCGAACTGATGTGAAACTAAGCACAAATATCATTGACAGGTTGAAAACTTCAGATTACATTTTCAGGTTTCAAACACATGAGCAAAAAAGTCCTCTACGCTAGATCGCCTAGTTGCAGTTTCTGGAAAGGCCCTCTTTGGGGTTTCTTTCTCTGAATAATACAGGCCACAGAAAACCCTCTTTAATAAACCCTAACATGCTTTCCACAGTTCATCCCTCAACTGCAACACTTGGCATTGATCTATAGGAAAACTTCCTGCTATGAAGAAAAAAATCGAGAAAAATTTTCATAAATATATTTTTCATCTTCAACTTGAAGTTGCATTTTTTACACTTTAGTGGAAGTTAGTTCCAATGTGTGATTTCCAGTTGATGACATAACGAACTAATTATACATGTGCCCAGGCACACATGAACATTTTGCCTCTACTGCTCCGACAAGATTGTTTTGACTACAGTAGGAAGATCACTTTCAGAGCTCATTTTAGATAGTGAGAAAACCCCATCATTGCTAAATTTTCATCCAGACCTGCTATTCAATAAGTATCTTACTACATCTCATGATTTTTAGGGAATCTTTTCTGATCCTAATAGAGTAAATTGGCAATTGAACCAAAGGCTTTGAAGCTGTATTAGCATAATATGTTGATGCCATTTACATTTGGAAATTTTTTGAAATATAAGGCTCCAGAAAACCTGAGAATTTTAAGTGATGCTTTGAGAGATTTATATCTTGTATCTCGAGCAGAATGAACTTGCTTGAATATTCTGTCAAACAGAGAGAAGATTGAGAGAACTTAGTTCTCTTTGAAAATATTATTAGCTCAATATCAGCCACCCCTGATTCAGTGCTATGAACAGCAGCCTTTGATAAACAGTGTGTGCATAGACACTTACAGATATCATGTGATCTGACCACCTACCCCCTCCCTCCAAAGTTTGACTGACATTTGTACTATCTGACACCCATCAGAAATTACTTGGTTGATGGGGTCCCTCTAATGCAGTGGACTACTGGATACTATTGTGCTATTTTGACATTTTGTTGAGGGAAAAAAAAAAAGAAGAAAAACCAAAGGTAATTTATTACTGGTCTACCATAGGTAGCCCAGTAAAAATACACAATACTGTTTATGATTATTTTGATACTGGAAACTATGGCAACTTGATTGTGGATTATATCATGATTGACCAGAGAATGGTATAACTATGGCAACTTGATTCTCCATCCTTGACAGGCTTCTGCTATATAGGGATCACATCAAGTTTGATGCATTGAATTTCACAATTTAAAGTCAATTCTGCTCAAGTTGCTAAATTTTGTACAGATACAAGATATCATTTTTTAAAGCATTACTTTAGGATTTACAAGGCCTAGGAAAGACCAAAAGTAAACAAGATACATGTCTATAGTCGATGTCCTTGATAGTTTAATCACAGGTTTCCCATCTTCAATGTTTGCTTAGGTTTGAATCAGGCTACCTGTGTAGATGAACTCTTCATTTCCAAGGAATGATCTTAGTAGAGCTTGAAAATTGTCGTTGAGAAACTTTGTATAGGACTTACTTTTTCATACCAGGCTCAAAATAGAAAATAAAAATGGCCAGAAAGATTTCAAATATTTTTGGTGGGGCAAAATTTCCCCTGACATTTTATTTTCCACTGGGCAGTTCAAAAGTATTTTTGCCAGCTGCCAGTGGTACAATTGACCTGCATTTTGGCCATTGGCTCAGACTATGCTAATATAAGAGAAATTAAATTCATTCCATCCTCTCACCCCCCCCCCCCGATTCTTTATCAAACAAGGACTTGCATCTTCATTTGAATACAAAGACATGATATCACCAGCCTGGAGCAAAAGATGTTGTACAGCCTTAACTAATGAATTTTAATAAGTTTTTAATATAGCATACATGTACCTTTGGGGTAAAATCTTCACACCATGTGAAAGGGCATGTAAGAACAACTATTCCACCAGGTGCAACAAGAGATGGCAATCTATCCAGGAATTTGTACGGATTTGGTAAGCGGCAAATAAGGTTAGCAGCAAGGACACATCCAAACTGCCCAAGATCTGATGGAAGATTGCAAGCATCTCCACAAATAAATGATGCTCTTGTTCTTTCCTAGAAAACACACAAGACAGTATGCTATAATCAATAAAGGATAAGTGTTTGCTTACACCTGAATAGTCCAGGAGCTAGGGTCTGAAATTTTTACTTTCGTACAATCCAGACTACATTAAAGTTTGACAAGAATTTTAAATTTCTACCTCTCCCTCTTGCCAGACCAGAAAAAGAATTAACTCTTATTTGCAGCCCTTACCCACTTATGTAAGCAGATATCTACATTGTAGATCTAAAGTACAGTTAACAATTATTCCACGAAATCGAGTTGTACATGAGCTCATAGCTGATGAGGCACACAGCATGGAGTTGGCTATGAGCCATGTATGATGAGATTGAGTGGAATAATTGTTTTATTATATCCACATCCACTGGATTGTGATAGAAATGCAGAATTTTAATGATTTTTAAGTTTAAAAAGTGAAATAACATTGGCAAAATGCTCTGCCATTTTGTTTACTTCTCTACTCACGGGATATGAGCTGATATCCTAGTAGAAGAGGAACCAATCAAAGCACACAATTGCTCATATCCAGTGGATGTGGATATTATAATAATAAAAGCTATTTGAAGTCCATAGCATAGAATGATGGTTTGAGGTTTGCAAAAAATAAGACAATTTTAGTTTTTTTGGGATTCAACAGAGATACAACATTGATCTTTTTATGACTGTTTATTGTTCTGTTCTCCAGTCTTTAAAGTGCAAATGAACCCTATTTTTGTGGTACTTTTTCAAAATCTATATTATTTTGAACAAAATATTGAACAAAATATTCATGTCAAACTTTACTCTGACAACTCTACAACTGTTAATTATATAAATGCCATGGGTGGAACCCACTCTAGAGAATGCCATAATGTTGCCAAAGAAGTTTGGCTATGGTGTATGAATAAACAAATATGGCTAACATCTGCCCACATCCCTGAGAGGGAAAATGCTGAGGCTGACAAAGAATCCTGTGTGTTTTCAGATAATAAGGAATGGATATTAAGACCAGATCTATTTCAGAGAATTATTGAAACCTGGGGGGGGGGGGAGGGTGCCCTCAATTATTAGATCTTTTTGCTTCAAGGATGAACCATCAAGTTGCTCAGTATGCATCTTGGAAACCTGACCCAGGGGCAACATTTATTGATGCTTTCTCTATAACATGGAGTGAAAAGTTTTTCTATTCTTTTTCCCATTTCAGCTTGATTGCACGTTGCTTAGTACAGAAGATAGAAACAGATTTAGCAGAAGGCTTGATGATAGTGCCAATGTGGTCAACCCAGCCTTGGTATTCAAAGTTGTTATGAATGTTGGTGGATGTGCCCAGAGTAATTCCTCAACAACAGACATCTCTTTAGATGCCAGGGATGCCTCAGGAAGTACATCCGCTAGTGCACAGAATGGTTCTCATTGTCTGCAAGCTATCAGGCAATCCTATGAAGCACAGGGATATTTGCAAAAAGCAACCACAATTATTCTAAGCACAGCTCTTATTCTAAATACAGCTAAGCAGTATTCATTCTACATCAAAAGATGCACCATATATTGTGTGATAAAAACAGATTGATCCAGGTTCAGCCACTACTCTACAAGCATTAGATTTCTTGGTGGAGCTATTTGAAAATGGCATTGGTTACAGTGGCATTAACACAGCTAGTTCAGCTTTATCTAGCATTTTAAGACCAATTGATGGGATACCATTTGGATGTCAAGAAGGTGTGAAAAGGTTTCTAAAAGGAGTTTATGAAGGAAGACTATCCAGGCCAAGGTATACAGAGAAATGGGATGTAAGTAAGGTGCTGAACTATTTGAACACTATATCGAATACAAACATTACTTAAAAGTGCACCTAACCCCTGAGACAATACTTTCAGTATTGATTCTACATGAAGTCAATAGTTGAATGGTAAAATATTTCTTCATTTCAATGTTGCGTTTTTAAGTTATAAAGGTTTATTCAGTAGGCTTTGAAGTCTCACGTGAGCCCTCAGTGCGGTGACAGGATAGAATTTAAAAATTAAACTAGACTTACCTCTAAGTTGAAGTTTGATTGTAATTCTGTCTGTCACCAGGCACTGAGGGATTACGTGCCTGCCCTGTTACTGACCCACACTCTAGACATGGGTATATAGTACTGCACACATGGTAATTGCTTTAAAAACTGAGTTTGCGCAGGGGCAATGCTATCTCACGTAATCCCTCAGTGCCTGGTGACAGATAGAATTACAATCAAACTTCAACTTACAGGTAATTCTCGTTTTATTTTTAAATTTTGCCTTTTCTGCAACAAGGTTTTTCATTCTTAAGAGAACCCCCACTTTCTGACTAGCCTTACTACACAATCATTAATTTGATATCGGCACTGAATTCTAGTTTATTGTCTACAGACACTCCCAAGAGTTTCAGAAGAGTGTTTTGTTTGATTTGTTCATTGTCAATCCTGAGACTTAGTGTTGAAATTTCTTTATTTTTCCTACTAGTTATCATCATAGATCAGAACTTGTCCTTATTTGCCAACAAAAAATTATTGCTGTACCAATCAGCTGCTACTTGACCTTGATTGTTTAGTATGGCTTCTACATCTGACACCTTTGTTGCTGAGGTGTACAACTGATGATCATCAGCATACGTTGTCAGTTGACAATTCTTGATGTTACAGAACAAATCATTTTGAAAGATGTTCCACATTAGCAGACCAAAGCATGACCCTTGTAGACATCCCTTCCTAATATCTTGCCATGAGCTTAAGAAGGAGCCCAGTTTCACCCCACCCTGATGTCATTCAAAGTCAGATCTCATCAAGCTTAGAGCGTCATCTGAAAATTCATAAGCTTTCAAAGATAGCAGTTTTCAAGAAAGCAGCTTTCAAATAGCAGTTTCTCTAAAATATCTCTCAATTTTGCTCCAAAAAAATGAATAATTTCTGTGATAATCTACACACCAAGACAAAGTAAATTAACAGTATTCAATGTATTTGATTAAAGAGTGATTTTGAATCAATCACATGAAGGCCTTGCTTTTTGTATTTACTGCTTCTATAGTAGCATAGAAACTATGTCATCAAGTTTGCGGAGATGTCCATGTAGTCATTAATCTTTATGATTTTCAGGCATGAAGTTCTATCCGATGTAAGTAAGTGGAAAGCACGGGTGGCGTGCACTGCTAATGCATCACCTCTCATCAATGCGACTCGGATTTGAGTCTCGTCGGGCTCAGTGTCATGTGAGTAGAGTTGTTTGTTGGTTCTCTCCTGTGCTTCGAGGGTTTTTCTCCAGGTTCTCTGGTTTTCCTCCCTTCGCAAAAATGAACTTTCAAATCCTGATTCGATCTCAGGGCCTAGATGAAAATTACGCCATGTAACTCTAGTTGCCCTGCTTAAACAAAGTGGATTTAAGTAAGTTAGTTAACAATAGAATCTTTGGAGTGCAGTCATAGCCAATCAGGTTGGAGGGACTAATACCAAAAAATGCCGATATTTCATTTGGTTGCCTTTAATAGTTCAGTGATCACTTCCGGAAATTTATAGACATATGCTCCTTGTGCTTTCAGAAGAGTCTATAGAGCATGCAGTTGACGTAATATACCCCAGGTTAAGCATCTTGGTAAGATCATAGAAGATCTTGTCAGATCTTGGATGATCTGGCAAGATCTTGTGTTAAACCCCCCAAGATCTTGAATACACAAGATCTTGACAAGATCCTTCCAAGATCATCTTATTTCTTTAATAGAGATCTTAAGATTATAAACTTGCAAGTTCTTGGCAAGATCATGTCAAGATCCTAACAAGTTCTAACAAGATCTTAGTCAAGATCTAATTAAGATCTTAACAAGATCTTAATCCCAAGATCTTGTAATGTCAATCTTTGCAAGATCTTGCAAAATACTTCAAAAAATCTTAACAAAGACTTTTGCAAGATCCTCCCAAGATATTATCACAATCTTTTGAAATACTTCAAAAGATCTTAGCAAGATCTTTCCAAAATTTTATCAAGATCTTGTAATGATCTTAGAAGGATCTTGCAAACTACTTCAAAAGATTTTAGCAAGATCTTTCAAAGTTCTTCCCATGATAATTATTATCAACTGTGATCTTTGCAAGATCTTGCAAATTACTTCAAAAGATCTTAGGAAGATCTTTCAAAGACATTGTCAAAATCTTGTAATGATCTTAGAAGGATCTTGCAAAATACTTCAAAAAATCTTAGCAAGATCTTTCAAAGATCTTCCCATGATATTATCAAGATCTTGTGATGATCTTTGCAAGATCTTGTGAAATACTTCTACTTCAAAAAAAAACTTAGCAAAATCTTTCCAAGATATTATCAAGATCTTGTAATGATCTTTGCAAGACCTTACAAAATACTTCAAAAGATCTTACAGCGCTTTTCATAATTCTGCAACCTACCAACTTCAGACTTCTGGCTGACGTCAGGTGTTTTAGCTTCTGTCAATCAAAATAATTACTAACTCAGACTGTTGAAACTTTGATTGACGGAAGCCAAAACGCCCGACGTCGCCTAGAAGTTTGGAGTCGGTAGGTCGCAGAATTATGAAAAGCACTGTAACAAGATCTTAGCAAGATTGTTCCAAGATATTATCAAGATCTTGTGATGATCTTTGCAAGATCTTGCAAAATACTTCAAAAGTTCTTAGCAAGATCTTTCAAAGATTTTTGCTAGTTCAACTTCAATGTGGACGTGATGGAATTTATACAGAATACAAAAGATATTTAGAAAAATAACTTAAAAAACAGCAATTTATGAACTTTATCTATATTCTTTAATATGTTTTCAATTAAAGTTTACATGATCAAAACCTAATATATGCTTCATCCTTCATTGAAATTTTCCTTTGATTTTCCTTTGAAGTTATTGAAAGGGAAAATAATCATGCCATGATTTTGCCTGTAAGTTCTTGGAAGATCAGGCATGATTTTTTACAAAATTTTTGCAAGATCTCTAACCTTCCAAGGAAAATGTGCAAGATCTTGCCTGATCTTATTTAAGATCTTTTTTAAGATCTTGCAAGATTCTTATAAGATCTTATCAATATCTTGGCAAGATGTTCAACCTGAGACTCAAAGAAATACAATGAACAACACATATTACAATGGATAGAATGCATATGACAATTGATCACAATAGATTTTATGAATGTATTACATCAAAATACAAATGCATCAACTGTGTGCTCTGTTGATTCTCTCATGTGTGCTTTCCACAAAGGTTGAGGAAGGTAAATGCCTTGTTAATAATTTTTAAAAATTTTTATCACTAACAAATTATCAAAACTTTCATTTAATCTAGTGTTTTATTTTGTGGAGCATTTCAGGAAATAATTTTCAAGTTCTAAAAAGAATTTTTAGGAGTGTTACGATCAATGAATTGAGGTTTGTTTGGCAAATAGCGAGTCAACTGAATCTTCTTTTCCATCTAGATCACAGAGAGATCCTGTAACTTACGTGCAGTTTAATTATGAAATAAATATTGTTGTACTTTACCCATTAAAGTAGAATGCTCTTGTTCCTGTTTAGTGTATTAGCATTAAATCACAAATAATTTTCTATTCTTTCAAGTGAAATCATTATAGTTTTCAGTAAATGCTGCCGTGTTTACTCTAGCAGAATGAGTTTATCTTTAATTTTTTTTAAATGTTCATTTTGATGCGAGTATTATGCAAATTGTTATATGACATCCTGTTCGTAAGAATCCAAAGAACAATAAGATATTGAATAAGATTACTCTGTGCACTGCTACGTAAAGTTAACAATGCAATGAATAGTTCCTCATTTTCCTCTATGAATGATTTTAAAATGATTTTCACTTAGTAAAAGCAGTAGAAACTTGTGCCTTAATAGGTGCCTATTTTTTAGGTTTGAAACTAAAGTGGAGAGCAATCCTTGAACTCCTGTATGGCTTAGTTGTACTGTTTCCCACTCATGCAAAATCCCTTCTATATAAATACATTAAGGTTTGTGTAATACTCACAATATCTTCATCCACTAATGCATCATGTTCAGAGTATAAACAACCTTCTGTTGTAACCTGATAGTGTAGTTTACCATATGCTTTTAGATCATTACAAGTATCAATAAAGGCCTTGGAGTAGTCAATTCCAACCACATGCTGGAAATGCTTTGCAAGTTCAAATGTTGATCTTCCAACTGCACATCCTATATCAAGGGCAATGCTTGGAATGTCTTTCTGGAAACAAACAAACAAACAAACAGTTAATATAAATTTATTCATATGTGTACAGTAGACCAAAGACGTTGATCCAGGACAGTATTTTGGGTCTATATTGTTCTCTTCATTTTTTATCAGGGGGGGTGCTGGTGGTTTTTGGAATTTTTGCTAAAAAATTTGTGTAGCCCCCCTTTTATTCAATAAAATTTTCACTTGGCCCCCTCATTTTATCCATGTTTTGCATGACCCCCCCACAAAACCACCAGCCCCCCTCCCAATAAAAGATGAATGGTCCCCAAGGTTCAAAGTCTGTTTTGGACCACTTTTGACCTTATATTTACATGTACACTCACTGTTTGCTTCAATTTACTACTCAAGCTCATCTGGTTTCAGAGATGTTACATCCCAGGTCAATAACTAGATACATTCCTCATTAACGTATTCATTGGGATGTATCACAGATACATCCCGATGAATAACAAAGGAAACCATGTCATTTATGAAATAAATCAGGATAAGTTTCTTTAATAAAAAATTAACTTAATTAAGCTTTATTATAACCAATAAAAGGAAATCTGTTAACACCATAGAAAAAAGATACTTATTTTTACCGATGTTTTGAGCTCTCCCTTTGTTGGAGTAAAAAAGGCTTTTTGCTATTTTTGCTGTTTTACTCTGACAAAGGGAAAAAGCTCAAAACATCAGTAAAAATAATTTTCTTTTTCTTTACAGTGATAGAGATTTCCTTAGTTTTTAAGGCGTATTTAAATGAATCCAACACGTTGGACCAACAATGTTGGATCATTTGAACACCTTGTTGGATGATGTTGGATGAAGTTTGATTTTGGTCAAACTTCTCATCCAACATTTCTATTCTCATTTTCTTCATCTTGTTCTAGCTGCTACTGCAAGATATGTATGGTGTCTCCTCAAAACATGCAACATGTTTGGAAGTCTTCATTTGAACACCCTCACCCAACATGACCCAACATCATCCAACAATGTTGGATGATGTTGGTCCAACATGTTGGATGTGTTTAAATGGGCCTTTATGAGGTTATTGTATTTAATATACACTAACACAGCCTATATACTAGTTCTAGTTTCGATTCAAGCTTTAATAGACGAAAAATGGTTATAAGCTTATAATAAGGCTGGAGTCATAATATTCCTACATGTCAGTGACTGGTCATAAAGTAAATGGGGTGGGTTGGTAAAAAAAAGGGGATTTCTTAATTATTCAGCTATAAATAAAGGTGGGTCAA
The DNA here is from genome assembly GCA_011800005.2 of Stichodactyla mertensii. NCBI lineage: Eukaryota > Metazoa > Cnidaria > Anthozoa > Actiniaria > Stichodactylidae > Stichodactyla > Stichodactyla mertensii. Next base: position 9,686 of record JAAAQI020149067.1, read on the forward strand.
GAGAAAATGAGCACTAAATAGTCAAGGTTGGTTGTCAATTTTTGTGCCAGTGTTTAAGGGGTGGACCACGTTAAATGAACACTAAGAAAATGGATGGGCCACTTAGTAAATAACTGCCTTTTATTTTACCAGCCCACCCGCCGCACCTTTCCTAAGCTTAATTATTAAAGCTTAGGTCTTTTTTTCCTGCCGCTTAAATACCCTTAGTTCAGACATCGAAATTTTGCCGCGTCGAATCTAATAAACCATTTCGTACATGAAAAGTGCGACGTCTGAGCCAACTGAATTCCACAGATCGACTCGTGCGGCAGAAAATTAAATTCGACTTAGCCAGTCGCAAGAAATGACCAACGACATTGATCCAAACGCCGAACTTTCGTCATGTCAAATGCAATGCTAAAATCATACACGTTCGACATTATAGCGGCCTTGGCTTTTGTGAAAGCGTTCAAAGGTTTAACTTATTGGGACGTCGAATTTAATAGATTTCATTCGACCTTAAAAACAATTTAGATTCGACGCGGCAAAAGTTCGACGACTGGGACCTGGCTCTGCTCAAAGCTAGGATATAGTTTTTTACCTCTGCATACTTGATGCACTCTTCTGCACATCGCAATGGGAAATCAAGCGCATTTTCTGGTCCAAAATCATACGAAAGCACTTCTTTAGGTTTACCATAATGAAAAATTAAGTATTCATTCACGAGCTTATCAGTTTCGTAGACATTTTTTATACGTCTTCGGTTCAAATACCTGTACAGCAATACAGTCAGAGTTGAAGCGGTGACTGCACTTGCTCCACATAAAAGGATGTCTCTCTTGTTCATCTTGTCAGCTATCTTAGCTTAGTTCTAACCTAAAGATTATTTTACAATATCTGCTAGAACGTTTTTTTCAGTCCTACAAGCTTTTTTGTGTAAAACTGCAACGTGACTAACCGACTAACCCTGATGTAAATGCATGTCAGCGGTATTCCAAGTTCAAGTAAAATTCTTACTTATGCTAACGGTTTATAATGTCTTAAATTGAACATTCAAATCGTCCATGGGGATGTAGCTCAGTGGTAGAGCGTCCGCTTCGCATGCGGAAGGCCCGGGGTTCGATCCCCCGCATCTCCATTCCTTTTTTTCCCCCCCTTCTTTTTAGTTATCATCTTTCTAATAGGTTGACATCTACATGGACTGAAAAAGTAAAATCAATTATCGAAAAATTGGGTTCTGGCTTTCTGTGGCAACAAAATTTTAATCATGAACTAACAACACAACAATGGAACATAATGATAGAACAGATAAAACA
>JAAAQI020149078.1:0-10979 GCA_011800005.2 Stichodactyla mertensii
TCACTGAAACACGTGAATATTCTACACAAAAACGAGGCTAACCCTGCATAACAGAGAATTCGAAACTGGAGTATTAAAATCCGAAGAACATTTGCGAAGCATTCTGTTAGTTTTAGTAGAATGTTGGCGTCACCATGACAAGAATGGCCTATTAAGGCTCGCAACCATTAATGCGACGCTTTCTGCGATGTTGCTTGCAACGGGGAAAACGAACCGTGTGTCCCACCCGTGCAACTGTTGCGCGAAACGTCGCAGGCAAAGTCGCATCGTGTGTCCAAGCCTTATATAAGATGTCGTTTAGCGCAACATGCATAGACTGTCCATACCTAAGGATTGGTAAAGATTTTCATCTGGGTCTCGTTCTTCTTCCGCCACGTCAATCAAAACAGACTCGCGGGGACTGGACAGGTAGTGAAGGTCCGCTAGAGGCATCGCAGGTTCAAGAAACGGAGGAAGTGTGGGATATGCACTGTTTAGGAGGTCTTGAACGTACTGACTCTGAGGCTGTTCGTAAACGACCTTGGGAAAGCGAATCATAATGGAGAACCATTTTAAAAAGGTTGAAAGGAGGTGGAGGAGGTGGAGGAGGTGGAGGAGGTGGAGGAAGTGGAGGAGGAGGAGGAAGAAGGAAGAAGGAAGAAGGAAGAAGGAAGGAGGAAGGAGGAGGAAGGAGGAGGAAGGAGGAGGGAGGAGGAAGGAGGAGGAAGAAGAAGGAGGAAGGAAGGAGGAAGGAGGAAGGAGGAAGGAGGAAGGAGGAAGGAGGAAGGAGGAAGAAGAAAGAAGGAAGAAGAAGAAGAAGAGAAGAAGAGGAGGGGACGAGGAGGAGGAGAAAGGAAGAAGAGGAGAAACAAAAAAGGGAGTACGAGTAGGAAGTCGAGAAGGAAGAGGAGAAGGGGGAGATGAAGAGGGGCTCGAGGAGTAGGAACCTTCGAAATCCGACACACGTCTTGCGCAAATAATATACTTGATGTCGGTGTAAAATATTTCATCTTAAAAAGCGAATGATATTCAAAAGACAAGACGTTTATTTTGTTTTTACAAATGATGTACTTAACTCTTAACACCCATTATAGATTTCTAATTAGCGGCTCTCTTACTTGTTGTTTGATTGGCTGCTTTGTGAAGAGTGGTACAGCGTTGTTCGGATAGGGCTGGTATTCTTCATCCTAGTATACATAATATGGGGAAAAGTCAGTTGTCATAGAATATCATTTACAAAGTCTGCCATTTTGTATTACAAGCCGCGAATTAATCTACGAGATGTCAACTTTGCACGTCACACTGAAGATGACAGTTGTACATGCCGAAACATGTTTGATCGTTTTTTGAAATTGTTCAGTACGTTTGGTTGCTTTTCACTAGCAACCATTAGTGTCAAATGGTTTCGTTAAAAGAGTGGCTTGCCTTAACTATGAGAAAGGGAGGGAATAGGTGCAGTTTAAGAGTCTCACCGTAAAAGCAATCTGCCCTATGGAAGTATAATCTGAAGTTAACCGATATCTAGATGAGAGGCCTTCCTTACCAGATCACGTGGCTTGACATTGACCAATTGCACTCCAGGTACCTCACTTGTTACCCAGTTAGACTCTCGCAGAGCATCATGGGCCACTGCCTTTGGTCCCAAACCCCTGACCCCAACATTACGAGCATCCTAGAAAATTCAAAGTAACACAGTTTATGGATGTAGAGAAAAAAACTAAAATGAGAAGGAAAAGTTTCTCGCAGGGCATCATGGGCCACTGCTTTTGGTCCAATACCGCTGACCCCATCGTCCTAGAAAATTCAAAGTCACATAGTTTATTGATATAGAGAGAAAAACTTAAATGAGAAGGAAAGGTCAAAAAGCTTACGTTTCGGGCTGAGTAAGGGACTGGGGCGAATGATTACGAAAAGAAGGCTCGGTTACCGTCTTAGCCTTTTTGTGTTTCTTCTTTTTCTTCAGTTTTTCTAGTTCTAGTTTTAACTTTTCTTCTTCTTCCCTTCTTCGCATTTCTGAGTCAGCCTGACCCGAGGTATCACTACTGACATCACTGCTGCTGTCTAGCGATGTACTTGTGCCCACGCGATTATGTATCCAGCGGTCTCTTCTCATCTTCTTCTTTCGTCTGAAAGGACAAAAAAATGACGAAAAAAAATTGAATACTAAAATCCTTTTGACAATAATGATAAAAGAAAAAAGAAAGAAAGAAAGAAGGAAAGAAAGAAAGGAAGGAAGGAAGGAAGGAAGGAAGGAAGGAAGGAAGGAAAGAACGAAAGAAAAAATAATTCCTAATAAGAACATGATGAGCAAAAATAAGGAAAAAGAATAACAAAAATGATGGTTTTTGCGGTGGATTTACTAATTTTTGCTGCGGAGTGCGGCGAAATAGACCTTTCCCGAATTGGCTTGGATGATCACAAAACAATGGTTCCAAGTCAAGATTGAACTTGATTCTTAATTGTTTATCAAGGCCAACCTTGACTTGAAACTATTGCTTCGCGATCATCCAAGCGAATTCGGTTAAAGCCTATTAATTATTTTTTGATTCCTAACCGATCCTCGCCGAAAATATGGTTTGTACAAGCTACATGTTGACGTCACAGGTTTATAAGGCAACAATATTATTGTTTTCATTGTGTTATACACAACAAGACAGGATAAAAAAGCCACCAAAAATAATTAATCCCACCGGAAAAACCGGCGTTGTGCCTTGCGGACACGATTTCTTAAAATGTTATGTAAAAATAAAAACATGACCCCGACGTGACTCGAACACGCAGCCTTCTGATCTGGAGTCAGACGCGCTACCATTGCGCCACGGAGTCATAGATATCCTCTGTAACTTTATTTATTAATATTATTCCCGTAGCTAGTACTACAAATGCAATATGTCGCTGCGCTCGATCTCGAAGGCAACAAGGAAAATCCTTCTTTTTTTATTCGGCATAGAATATTATTTGCAAGCAAATGATTCATTTATGTCTACTTACATGGCATCATAGGATGGTTCAGGAAAGGTCTGGAATGAACAGCACAAAAAGAAACATTAAAAAAGATAAGAAAGTGATTAAAAAAAATGTTCAAATTATTTGACAGAGACTGACAATAGCCCATTTCCGATTTCTCGAAAAAGATTCATGAAAGCGAGGCTTCGTGCGAAATCACGCTGTGGAGTGAAACGACTGACATGTTCTGTTGTCACTCTTTTCTCTCTGAAAAAATAAGCTTTTACTCAACCGAAAAAGTCAAAGAAATGTCAGTCGTTCGCGCCACGAAGCGTGATTTCGCACGAAGCCTCGCCTTCATGCATCATTTTCGAAAACTCAGAAGTGACCAATTACGACAGACGGTACAGAAATGACGAAATTAACGGCATCCATCCATTGAACCAATCAAAGCGCGAGTGATAAAACTAACTCCAATGAAATAGACCTAATTCGCTTGGGGGTATTTGTTTTCCCAATACAGGTCTGGTGTCATTCCTTTGGGACTTTTTCCTTTGTTTAATGGTAACGCTTGAGAAGATACATTAATATGGATAAACCTCAAACAAAGTATCGTATTCCCAAGAGGTCTGAATTGGGAAAACATTACGCCCAAGCGAATTAGGTCTATTGCTTTAGCTCGGCACGTCATACGAATTCGGCTCTATGTAGTGTTAATGACGTAAATAACAAAATGGCGGCGCTGATGACGTCATAGACTTGTTGTGAAACCTACTTACATCTTGTGAACCAACGCTCTTTTTAGCATCTTCAACATCGATTCCTCTTTCTTGTTTCAATTTTTCTTCTTTTTTTCGTTCTTTTTCTCTCATGTCGTGGCGAAGTTTTTCTCGTTGGCGGATTTTGTTTCTCATGCGTTCAACGTTAGCCTAAAATTTGAATAAAAAAAACGTGTATCGAAAACTGATTTATATTGCTCTAATTCATTCTGACGTCACATCAAAACAATCTATTGTTTAAACGCTAAGGATCATGGTCGTGGGACGGGGACAAAACAGTAATAACACAATTAAAATTGATATGTTAGAAATGAATGTTTCCTTACATTATTAAACTAGACGCTTTAAAAGGCATTTCAGAATTTTATTTCAGTTTCTTTTATTTCTTTTTTAGATAAACAATATTTTAAGAAGACAAAACTACTGTTTTATGATTTAATAGATTTCATAAGCAATCTTTATTGGTATATTTCATATATTCTTTAAAACATTTTAGAATGATTAATCAATTTGAAAAGTTTATCTCTTTTTAATAATTCAAATCCTTTTCGATTATTAACGATTATTTGAGATTACTAATTACTATAGGTATATATCTTCAGTATCACCGATACCAAACTGGGTTTCTGTTTGGTTTATAAATCTGTTTTTATCATCGCCGTTTAAGGCCTATCAGAGGTAAATTGTTTTATAGAGGTTAGGTTGGTTTAACGCGGTTCACTTGGTGTTAATACTAAAATAATTGTTTTACTGGTTTTAAAGAATATAAGGAACTTAAGAAAGAGGACGACGTAAAGAGGACGAGGTAAAGAAGACGACGGCTGTCGGAAAAAGAAAGGGGGAAGGAGGGGAAGGAGGGGAAGGAGGGGAAGGAGGACAAGAGGAGGAGGAGGAGGAGATGGAGGAAGACGAGGAGGAAGAGAAGGAAGAGGAGAAGGAAGAGGAGGAGGAAGAGGAAGAGGAGGAGGAGGAATAGATGGTGGGGGAGTAGACGAAGGAAGGTGAGAAGGAAGAGATGGTGGGGGAGTGGACGAAGGAAGGTGAGAAGGAAGAGATGGTGGAAGAGTAGACGAAGGAAGGTGAGAAGGAAGAGATGGTGGAAGAGTAGACGAAGGAAGGTGAGAAGGAAGAGATGGTGGAAGAGTAAACGAAGGAAGGTGAGGAGGAAGAGATGGTGGGGGAGTAGACGAAGGAAGGTGAGGAGGAACAGATGGTGGGGGAGTAGATGGAGAAGGAAGAGGAGGTGCACAGGAGCAAGAGGTGAAGGAAGAAGAGGAGGTGGTTTAGGAGGAGAGCAAAGAGAGGATTTATACCTATATATAAAAAAGTTATATTTTATTTTTAAAAGTTATTTTATCTAAATTCACTCTATTCTAGGATTTTCTAATAACAGCGACTATCCTACCGACAGAAGAGAAAATTCTATTATTATTTTTATACTAAAGCTTTAATGATTTTTTGTTTTTAAATACAATTCAAAAGTCTAGATATGCGGGGAAGAAAAAAATAAAAAAAATAAATAAAAAAATAAACTAAATTAAATTAAAAATAAAATTAAAAAATGGCTTAGGTGGTCACCCATCCTGTTATAAACCGTGTCGAACGGGCTTGACTCACTGTCTTGGAAACCCACGTTTTTCCAACTGGACCACGGTTTTAGTGAATCAGCATAACAATACCATTGAAAACAATGCATCAGATATACTAGATTATTTTCTCTCCTCAGTCATCGTGGATAGCACATAGTCCAAGGGTTTAGCCGTGAAATGGTCTGGGGGCCGGCTATTCTCTCCCCTGATGCTTTCGGGCTAGAAGTCTATCGTGTGATTCTGCACCGTAAGGACCGAAGGGCACTTAATCGCCAGTCAAGTCTGAGGAGTCCATACTGCGCCCCAGCTTCTACGGATGTCTCGGGGGTATGGCGGTGCTTTTTTGAAATAATTGGATTTTCGTTTAGTGGGAGATGCGGTTCGAACCCTGCTATGTGCAGATTTCTTTTTTCTTCTTATCTTTTCTTTTCTTTTCTTTTCTTTTTTCTTTTTCTTTCCCTTTTCCTTTTCTCTATCATAAAGAAGTTTTCAATTTCCGATCCACTTTTGCAGTTCTTACATATAAGAGCGCAAGATATGAATTTCTTTATCTGTAGTGATCATGCAAGATCATATTCCAACATACCTGAGGTAAAATCGAGTCCGAAGTCGTCTTTCCTGGTTCGACTTCTTTATCTTCTCTTTCTTCGAAAGCTTGCTTTGGTTGTCCTCCAACAAGAGGAGTCTGTACCAGCGGAGGAAGCGCAGAAAACCGCACAGGAATTTTCTCTTTTGGTTCATCTTTAGGGAGCAGATTTTCACCTAAACGTGGGGCATTCTCTATCACTCCTGCCAAGGGCTTCATCTAATGGATGATAACAAAAGGTACGTCAAAAAGTAATCAATAGTTATCAGGAACGCACACACATACATGTAAAATCGGGGCGAAATCAGTTTAGGGGATTGTTCATTTTAATTTTATATTTTTCCGGTCCGGAATCCTAGTGAATCGCTAGCGCTGATAGTGGTTGTTAGCCGGTCCGGTTTTTTCTCAGTATGGACCGGCTCATCTGGACCACTCACAGTTACACGGACGCCGAAGGGATTCCGGACCGGGAAAAAGTAAAAACGTTATTAAACGGCTTAAGTCGGTTCGTATTGAGGAAATATTTGCCCTCGGTCTCGAAAACGGACCTCGGTTAAGCGACCTCGGTCCGTTTTCAAAACCTCGGGCAGATATTTTCTCAATACGGACCTCCCAGCCGTTTAAGTAAGAGTTAATTACATTAAGGGGGCTTAAATTGCCGTTTTACGAAGACGGGAGTCTACAATTTAGCATGGAAAGGAGTGAGAGGGGGTTCTTTTATAGATATCTAGGTAGACAGAAGGCCAACCCGTGGAGGGGGGGGAGGGGTGGGTGGAGGGATCAAAAGAGACGGGGCTGCTCGCCGTACCTTTTAGTGGTTAAAATTAGTAGTTGGGTACCTCTTTAGGTGATGAAAATCTAAAAAGCTCTCCAAGATAGTTAATTGGTACCTTTTAGGGCAGTTGCCAGTAAATAATGCTTGTTGTTGAAAGCTTTTTCAAGGGATCATTTTCAAAATTTCAGACAAACATCCCCGTCCCCATAAGATGTGACCCCTCTGCTCACGAGGGCACGAGAGCCCCGAACCAGTGGGTAGATATTATAGCGCGTTCAGATTCATATCCTCAATACCTCAACTTCATTTTCTGTTGATCGCTTGACATTCTTTTCTTTCCTTTTCGTTTTCGTGCTCTTTTGTTTACTCTTTTCTCTTCTCAAGTGTCGTTCTTTTGGTTGGAGGACTTCCACCGTTGGTTCGATCGGTGGAGGCACAGGTAACGGTCGGTTGCGATAGCGCTCCTCGTCAGAAGTGCTGGAACTTAATAAATGCAGAAAAAATGATTATAATCAAATGAGCCCTTTGGCTAACTCGTGGATACTGATTTGGCTGTACTTGAGTTGTATTGCATTTGAGAGAATGTCAATGTATTATTTGTCATATAACCTAAACTTTAGTTTTCTTGTATAAACTAGACACTCAACACCAGACAATAAAACTATGCTTCGTATATCCACGAGTTAAAAACTGTCCAGTAAAAGCAATGAAAATCTACCGTCCTTGGTGAAGCTTAGATAACTGGGTGCCTGGGATCTTGTGATACTAGCCTTGCCGTTGGGCATTGCATGATATGTGTTTTGGAAGAGAGGAGAAGAGATTGAAATAGAGGGATGATGCCTATCACTTAAAAGAGAAATTGTTGAATATCAACTATTTCTAATAAATGGAGAGAGGGAGGGAGGGATAGATGGATAGAAGAACAGATGGATAAATAGATGGATGAATGGATGGATGGGTTAACAATGGATGGGTTAACAAATTCTCCTTCTTAATTTCCTCACCTTCGTCTCCTGCTTGTTGCTGCTTGATACAAGTCTTTGGGTTTAGGCGGAGGGCTTCGGTAATACGGTGATGGACGAGGTTCTTGCATTTCCTTTGCGGGCTGTTCCGTCTATTAATAAAGAATTAAAGCAGTTTAAACCTTACTTTGGATACGATACCTCCATAAAACAGAGGGGGAGGGGGAGGTAGTTTTTGCACATTGTAGGCGAGAAGATGGGCTTGACTAAATCGTTTGTATATGTCCTCACCTTCATCTTTTGTTGACTAGTTTGTCGTACTTTCTTTCTTTTTCGCGCTACGCATTTGATGTAAAGGTAAAGTACCAAGAGAAGCAAAGCTACAGCAGCCGGGACAGCAATGGCGGCTATCGTCAGCCTGTTGTCGTCGTCTGCACTGGGTTTAGGGGATGGTTCTACTACTAATGGCTGTGGACGTCGAGTCACCTGATGACAGAAATAAAATTCAATGATTTGAATTAGACCTTTTCGGCTTGGGCGTAATGTTTCAGACCACGCATCACGTCACTCCCCTGGGTTTTATTTCTTTGTTTAATGGTGACCCTTGAGAAGATACATTAATATGGATGTACCTCAAACAAAGAATCTTATTCCCAAGAGGGTGACACGTGGTCTCGTGGTCTAAAATGGGAAAACATAAAGTCATAGCCGAAAAGATCTATTTAAACCGAAAGAGCACTTAAAATTTTAATTTTAAAAACTCTAAATTGTATTGCTAGCTTGAATCTTAAAGGAAAAAGTAGTGCGCATTTGTCGCGGGTTCAAGACTGACTATTAATGATACCGATGTGAGTAAATTCACCAGTGTCTTCAGTTCATTGCCTAAACTCACCGGTGTCTTCAGGGTGTACATCAGTTCATTGTCTGTCAATCTGTTAGTTGTATCTGCCACTTTTGATGCTGGTACAATCTGGTTATTGTTGAGTATTCTATAATTAACATCCACAATTTCGCTTTTCTCATTGGGAATCCTCTTGATGGAAGTTATCTGCAGGTTAAGACACATCATAGAGCCTATTATTGCAAGGGTGCTTTTCTTTGGATCCATTAGCAAGATGAGTGTCATCATCAATCAAAGTCCTCCCCATGCATCATCATCATCATCATCACAATGTCATCATCACTATCATCATCATGATCATGATCATCACCTTTAACATCCTCATTATTACTACCACCATCATAATCGTCATCATCTTCATCCTCATCACCATCTTCGTTAGCAACAACAGCAACAGCAGTATCTGCAACAGAAACTTCTCAACAGCAACAGCAGTGCAAGCAAGCAACGAAGACCATTGATATCGAACGAAACATGAAGAAGCATTCAAAAGAAAAGAAGATGTAAGCGTTCACCTTGTGTGAGTAATCTATTCTTTACCTACATTTTCCATGCGTTAAGTTATATATACTCTCAAATAGTTCTGTAATAACTTTGTATTTACCTGAACACGATAATCATCTGTCGCCCTTCTAAACCGTCGATACAAAAAGCTTGGCATATTTTGCGACCCTGTGTTTGTTTTTAAACTCCGTTCCTTCCTTGATGGGTAATTGTTTTCAAGTAAGTCGAGGAAAGTCATCAACTTGAAGTTGAGAGCAACAGTCGTCTTTGTCTCTTGGTGTGTTTTCCCTCTAGATCTCAAGTCAACCAAATAACTTTTCAAAACATTTTCGATCTCATTGGTTGGTGCTTCTTGTGTAGTATTTTTCCTGATGGCTTGCACCTTGAACCTTTCTTTCGTTTCGCGTCTTTTTCTCCTGCTTAGTTTAGCAAGCCCAAATCTAACAACAAAACAAACCAAAAACAATAAAAGTTAACACTATTAATATTGGTCTTCTGGTATCAAACTAGCATTTTTCAATGGCTGGCTAATAGAAAATCGAAAAGCCGCCAAAACGAAAAATCAGAACGAGAAAAAGCTGGTGCAAATTATAGGAGTTTCTTAGAGCCTTTCGCTTCCAAGCATCTTGGACTCTGGAAACAAAAATTGCTGCGTACAATTAACATACAGCTATTTCAAAAACGGTTGTTGAAGGTTTTGTTGCATGTTGCATACCAAGACCGAAATGTATTGTAGATCATATGTAAATGATATCAGCACAGAAGAAAATATGCCGGGCTCCATATTGCGAAGAGCTGTGCTGAAAAGTTATTTGGTTCACATCACCAATAGTGCATTTCAGCCTTAGTATGCAACATGCAACAAAACCTTCAGCAACCTTTTTTGAAATAGCTGTATACCCATGCACAACTTACGTGAAAGCCTCGAGTAACTTTCTTGCCATGTCGTCCTTGAATTCTTGAGATTCCAAATCTTCACTAAGGGGTAGGAATATAAAAATGGAAACAACCCCTTCGGTGTCGTTAATACTTGGCAAATAAACCACAGAACTCGACGAAAGCACCGAAGTTGTTGGTGATGGCTCAACGTACTTCACAGAAGAAGTGTGTGGGATCGACGAGTCATGATAGGATTCTGTTATAGATGGACTACTGTCGTATGAAACGGTGAGACTAGCTGGCGAAGGTAATATGATCGAGGTGAAAGGGGCAGATGAAACCGTGAGGGTCGTTCCAGAATCTACTGTAGTTCCAACATCAACACTTGAGGATGGAATGGATTGGACAGTTTGAATAACAGAAGTTTTTTCGAGAATTTTGGATGGAATAAAGCTTGAATGATCCAGTGACACAGCTACAAAAGATGAAATGCTATGCGTTGCACTACGTCTTCGCGTCATTAGAATGTTTGTTGATGGACGAATTAAAGTAGTTAGCGGCGTTAAAGAAGTTGCAACCAGTCCGATTGTTGGCATCAGGCTTATTGTATCTGAAAACAAAAAGGCTGATGATGTACCTTCCACCGTGTAATAAGCACTTGAGGATATTGAAGAATACGCAATGCTCGTAGGAAATATGATATCCATTGATGATGACGTAATATTAGAAGTAAGAGATGCTATGATAGAGGCCGTTCGTTCTACAGATGATGAGGTTAAAGTAGAAATACATATATTTTCATCGCAACTACTCAATGATTCAGAAAATACAATCTTTGATGTCATCATGCTTCTAACAGATAAAAAAGTAGCTTGAGAAAACTTACTGCTACTACTCGATAGGATAGAACTTAAAAATGGTGATGTAGGTGATATTGTTTCCTTGGTTGATATCGTTGCATTAGCACTAATTCTTGGTTTCATGGTACTTGATGGTGCTGTAGGTGATATTGTTTCATTGGTTGATATCGTTGCATTAGTACTAATCGTTGGTTTGAAGGTACTTGATGGTGCTGTAGG
>JAAAQI020149089.1:0-10979 GCA_011800005.2 Stichodactyla mertensii
TAATGAGCAGTACACTACTGAGTCTGCGTATGTTGCTTATGCTTATGCTTATGTCGCTAGTGAGGACCAGGCTTTAAATAAAAACCACATGCAAAGTTTAAAGAAATTTTACCTTCCAGTTTTTAAAGTTTTTCCAATTCTATCATGAACGAAGGTCACAGGTTTGTTAGTTTATTAAGCTATTAAGTGATTCAGTCCTAAAACAAGAGCTGTTTGTTTTTGCTCAAATTTCGCGATATCCTGGTTATCAGAGATTTCATTTCCCGAGGAGCGTCAATTAAAAACCAGGGTAGTTTCGCACACTTACCTTCAAAATCAGGTATAAGAAACAATATTCGCAAGATTCGTGGACAAAAACAGGGATAAATAAACATTTCCAAAAGTTTTTCGTCGATCAATTTATTTTAAACCCGAGCATGGAAAAAGCTGGCTCACCACTGGTGATCCTGTTAGATATCCCGCGGGATTCCCGAATCCCTTAGGCACCGATATCGGCATAACACAACGCCGGGGAACATCACTTGAGCTTAGGTCTTAATGGGGGTGCTTATGTAGCGCACACCACACACAAGTCTCAATGCGCTTTACAATCATTGTCAGTGTAGGACTTACGGGCTGCATATTAAGGCGCCATTGGCAGCCGCGCAGCTTACAATCATGAGTGGGTAATTAGTGTATTAGTATATTATGCCTCCATTGGGGTATATTGAACCGGGAGACAATCCCCAGCTCAACAGGTTCTTTAATGTCCCCCCATATATATACAGGTTAAGGAAGGGATGGGAGACCGGGTCCTACGGTTTTAAATCCTTAACCAAGAAGACCTGAAGGTCTAACCATTTGCAGATGTTATTACAAAGGCAGCACGTTCTCCTCAGTTTAATATTTTGAGACCCTGAGTGGTGGTCCGGCCGGGGCTTTAACCCACGACATCCCACACAACAGACCGATGCTCTACCAACTGAGAGCTAGCCGGGTAGCGGTCAAACTGCAAATGAATTAGTAGTTTTGTGAAGAATTTAGTGTGAGCTTTGGATTTTATTACTCCAACTATTCAAACACCCGAAAGGCACTTGACAAACCGTATCAAATGCGCGCTGAAAGAACAAAGGTTGTTATGACCCCAAGTTGTCATTTTCTTCATAAATATTAACAACAAGTCTTTTATTGTTTTCCTCAGGCGTTTACTTATTGGTTCGGGTAGGTAAAGACGTTTCTTACAAAGTGTATTTAATAACTCCGCGATTATTTGGGGGACGCCTTCACTTTGTCTTGGTGAATTAGTTTAAACTGCGGCAGTTGTCACCTGTTTATCTGGCCCACGTTGATACGTATTTCCTCCATCAATTGCTTCACCTCGTATCTTAGAGTATGTCTTTCAGACCTCATTCTGTGTGCTTGCCAAGAGACGTAGGAGACGCGTGCGACCGCTTTTGGCGCCCGGTTCTCTTTTACTTTCTAAGTACATCTAGTTTAGTTTGGAATTAATCCAGCATCTAAATAGCATGTCGGAGAATAAACAACTTGAAGCGTATGAAATTTATCTTCTCCTAGCTAGAGTGATATTACTAAACGCGTGAAACAAAGTAACATTTAAAGTCTAATAGACAAATAGACACCAGGAAAACAATGGAATTAGTGCACGGATTAAGTAAAATCACTGACTATCTTTTTTTTTATGACAATTTTTCGTGTTCAGTAACGCTTTTTACGTTTTTATTTTTGATGTTCTTTATGGATAATAAAGGCTATCGCGATCACAAGGTAGTAAAGGTTGTGGAACGGTCGCTGTAACTTCGCCGTCGAGCTGTACGTGCCAAGAAATCTCCCCTTTATACGCGTCCTTCTTTCCGCACCTAAACAAGTTTCCAAGCGCTCGTCGGTACGTGTTGTTGAACGCTAAATAAATAAAAAAGTTCCACGACTTGTTTGACTCGACGATGAACGAGGCGATAAACCGAAAAAAGACCGAAACAGGGCAAGGCTCGGTTTTGAAAAGAACGAGAAATGAGTACACGATGATAGGACCCCAACACGAAAAAAACACTACGATCACTGCTAAGACCATCGCGACCACTTTACGATTCCTTCTGTGGCGTCGTACGCGAGCTTCGTATGACAATCCCCTTGGCATGGTCTGCAGATGAAATTTTCTAATAATCAAGGATTGTAGAACTACGATGATACAGAGCGGTAACACGAAAAATATCGCTATAAGAGTGAGGAAGAATGCTTTATTTATCAGTACAGCATCAACGGAAGACGGCCAGATCATTAGACAATATGTCTTGTCCTTGAAGTTTGTTAATTGAAAGGCATAAAGAAAGGGAGAATGTAAGAGCAAAGCGTTCAACCAGATAAAAAGCAAGACTTTCTTCATTCGACCAACGAATGGTTTCCGACGGTGCGGAAGAACGATTCCACAAAATCTATCGATGGAAATAAATGTCAAACTTTGCACGCTTACTGCCACTGAAACATCGTGAATGAAGTACACCAACTTGCACAGAATCGAGCCTGACAGTCCATTCATTGGCCACGATCTATGACCATTATGAATCTCTAATATAGCTATAGGCATGAAGAATAGAGACGCTACAAGATCTGATAAGCTCATGTTGGCGATGAGAAAGTTGGTGGTGGATCGTAGATCTTTTTCTTTGTAGATTATCAACACAATGAAGGAGTTTCCCACGATGGATAACATGAAGATGAAGGCATACGCTGTGCTTTTAGTTATAGTGGAAACTGCTGTATCGGGCTTGGGAACTGGACACTGATTCAGCCAAGCAGAATTAGCCGAGACCATAAAGGTGAAATTAGGTGTTGAATTCCAAGCTTCGAGCAGCATTTTTCATCAATGAATCCCTCTCAGGTTAAACTGCAAATGACTCTGAAAAAATATTCTTGAGACCTTTTTATCTAATTCCGCCAAATTCTGAGTGAAGAACTCTGAAATCTTGAGCAGAAGTCAAGCGACTGGCCAGTTCATTTGACAGGAAAATAAATGGCACGGATGCTCTTGCTGAGCACAAGGTACGACGTGCCTTGTACGAATGAATCACTAGCAACGGGAATTGTATTGTGGTCGGTGTGATCAATCAATGAAGAATTTTCAGGCCTTTTGTTAACAATTCCAGGTTTCTACGTGGGTTGATGTATTACGCGCGTAACCAGAATGGCTTTCACAAAGCGGTGAACGAATCCTTCGTCAATGGAGACAACAGCCAAAAATGCTAAACAGTGCTAAACAGTCCGCTTTCGAGGGCAAATAGTTACAAACATGTAGTCACTAAGTAACCACGTACTCGGCTTAATGAAGTACGTACAAGAGCACGAATGAACTTCAAGCGGCATTAAGTAAAAACGACTGGAAACTGATACGATGTTTAGGGAGACGACTATCGTTTTGCATTTATGCAAAAGAGGGAGTGGAAATATTGCTTTAGCCAGAACATTATTATCATTAAAATGAAATGTTTATGAACCACAATGATTATATCTTAATCTTTTGGAATCCTGCAGTCTTGGCAGCAAAAACATTACCATTCATGAAATTTAGTATTGGATGTTTTGAAGTGGTGAGCGAAACTGAAAATATTGAAATTGCTAGCTGAAAGCACTTAAAAACCCATTGATATGACAGATAGTTTCAAATAGAAATGAAATGTTAGAAAGATTGACATCTTTGTATATGGGAGCTTCATGGGCAGGAATTGATTATGGAACAAGGAGATATATGGCAAATACATTTAGGTTTATCGCGTCAGTGGTCAGAGTTTATAGCGAAGATCGTTGCATTGCGACCCGTACTCTCGTAACTTCGGTTAGATTTTTGCGCTTTTCTGATCTGTCAATCATCTTTGGAGGCGAGAATTACGCAAATCCGTGAACTTCATCGGTTTAGTTGCCTAACGTTTGCACGAGACGATAATACGGGTCGGAATGCAACGATTTTCGCTGTGAAAATACGAATTTAAAGGATTAAAACAAACGAATAAAACGTGCCGGGATCGCAAATAAGTTGACGTTGAAGATTTTGCTGATTTCGGTCACAAGAACTAAGCGAGCTTGAACTAGAGATGAGTGAATGAAACAGATGTATTGAAGGGTAAAAAGCCAATGGGATAAAAGGAAAACCTGAAGCGAAGAAAGGAAAATAAAGGACTGACAGGACAGGAAAAGAAAAGATTATCATTATCCCAGGCATTTAAAGAACTTTTCTTCCTGCCGGCTAATCCTCCTCCTTTTTTCCCCTTTTTAATAACAAAGAAATAATTTTTGACACCCTGACTAACAGACCGACATCAGTCAAAAGCATTTAATATGGAAAGCGACAAACATGCCTTGAGGGCCTTTGGCACGCAGAGACAGCAGCATCTTCTTCAGTTTCTTCGCCGCCTATAATACTGCCATAGACCCTTATCACGCTAGCATGATATTATAAGATATTTGATTTATCGGAAAAAGAAGTTTACTATGAAATTGGTCACATTGATTAGAGCAAAACTGCAAGGTTTCGTAAAGATTGGTCTCAAACTGGCGAAGAAATGAATTTTTGAAAGCGTTTTTACAAAGAAATGTACTGTGGACGGGCATCGCATGTCTGGCAAACCTTATCAGGCTAGACACACACAGTTCTTTGCAAAAAATTCACCAAAGTGCTTACTTTTAGAAATTCATATCTTCGTCAGCTTAAGGACAATCTTTACGAAATTTTGCATTTTTACTATTTTCAATGTGACAAATTTGATGGTGGCTCCTTTTTCCGATAAATCAAATATTCTATAATTTCACGCTAGCGTGAGAAGGGTCTAGTTTGATTTGGCTATTTGTCTATTTTTTCCACTCCTAAGTTAAGGTTCGAAGCATTATTTCGAATTACTGGCAGATGACTGAAATCAGCCCCCAAAACTCAGTCAGTTACGAGGAGATATTCAATCATACACTGGATGTGAATAAGAAGTGAGTTAGTTAATGTGCTATTCAAACCGTGAATATCTTCCCAGGTTCTCAGGTTATCTTTCAATGAATCGACGCAAATGTCCAGCCTACGAGTAATTTTCCAAACATTACATGAATAGAGTCAATTTATGAGAAGTCGGTATCTCAGAGCTTATCTCTTTTTTTTGCCTCGCTTCTCACGAATCAATTAAAGCACTACAGTTAGTGGGCTATCATAGGCTCTCGAGAATCAATACCATCCAATATCCTTGTACATTATTCTGTGGCGCAATCTCTTAACTCTAGATCTCAGAGCGTAAAACGTATTTCAAGGTAATTCCGAGATATGAGAGTGCAATTCAATCCAGTTTGACAAATTCCTGAGAGTTTTGCAATATGGATATATATATCAATGGCGTAAGAACACGATTTCGATGGACAATATTGTTGGTTTTGTTTTGTATCACAGCCTATTCAAACCAAAATATTCCATGTCCGCTTCATTTCCTTGCAGGATGTGTTTACGAATTCTGAATCAAAAAACAACAATGACAAGGGTATTCTAGTCGTCCAAAACAGACTTTTCCCCAGTCTTGACAGACTCAAACAATATCTCAATGAGAAATTTGTAAAAGACTGCAAAAGAAAAACAATGCCATATTTTGACAAATGCTCTCAAAACAAAAATGTATCAATCAGAGGAATAGGTGAGGTATATTATCATTTCGAGTTTAATTTTCGATTTTTGGGGGTATTTTTGATATTCTAATGGCACTGATTAGGCTTAGGGTGCTACTGTACCTACTAAACATTTTTCAAACAGTTTTTTTTTGTCATCTGAGCTTGTTTTTCTCAAATGCGGTATCGCGGGCTTTTTTCGGCCTCGTACATGCACTTTTTTAAAACATTTTTTGAGGGTTAAACCTTCACGATAATCCAATTTCTTAGCTCATCGTTATTTTTTGTCTTAGAATGCTGTTGCTCTATCTTCCTTCATTACTGCAGTATTGATGTTATGAGGTTCAGTTTCGCGACGATATTGTAGTCTTTAATTTCACGATTAGAAATTCTATCGACCTTTCGTTTTTCATGAAAATAACGCGGGACAATCGCAACAGAGCGAGGCTCCTTTCAAGGTGAAAGTTCAAGATCGAATTGGAAATTTGAAGTTGGTTTTTGCTGGGGGAGAAATTCTAGTTTATTTTGGCTTCTCCTCTGGGTTTTGCAGGCTTGTCCTCATGGCAGCTTTGTGCGTTGGTAACAGACCCTTCTCAAAAATGGCGGCCGCAAATTCGAATGAGTTAAAATTAAACTTAGTGAAAAACTTATGCCAGCACTAGAAAGAGCACCTTAACTTTAGAAACTCTACAAAGATTCATTATGTTTGGTGTCATGTCGGCCGAGAAAGCGTAAGTTGAAAAATGACAAATTTAGAGACACTGACTGGCGGTATGGCGTTACTAAAGTAAAGGTGCTCTTTTTAGTGCTGGTATACGTTTTTAATTTTAATTCATTTGAATTTGCGGATGCCATTTTGGAGAAGGGTCTATTCCTCAGTGGCTGCTCGTGTGCATTGCTTTTGCTGTTTGATTTTTCAATAAAAGGCATTTAATTTTATTAATATAAAAGGTGGTAAATTTAGCTCATATCTTATATAAAGGTTCAATGAATTTACGCCTCTTTCTAGTCAAAACCGCTCGCAAATAACCGCCAATATCATGTTCACTTGAGGCAAATTCAAACCGCTCTCGCTACCTCCAGCAGTTCTGCTCAAAGCTCGCCAACTCACGAAATATTTGACGCCTATTCTAGAACTGTATTAATTGCATCAAAGTCGGCTATCCCTATTATTATATGAACTGGATAAAGAATGAACTACTTGCACAAATATTTTTGTTACTTTCGTTTATGGTTGTATACTTTGTCAGCCGTGCGCCGGCTTTGGCTTTGAAGTTAATTCTATATTGAAATCTCCTATATAAACAAAGTCATATATTTATCGAATGGGTAAGTAAAACATATAGTTTTGGTTAACGTGCAATAATGAAAATTTCGTCTTTAGAATTTTCATCAGGCAGTAGGCAACTCCTACATGTTAATTACTCAGCATCGATTACTATTTCACCGACTACCAAATCATTGAGTAATCGAGAGCAAGTATGAAAAACCATTGCTAACAGTGGCGTACCCAGGGGAGGGTTCCAGCGGGTTCTGGAACCCCTATTTCCACCATTTTTTAAATATATACTACGTAGTTCTGTCGATTTTAACTTAAATTTTGGCAATGTGGAACCCCCTTAGTAAAAATCCTGAGTACGCCCCTGGCTATTGGTTTTATTCAAAACCACAAGATTCGACTATTCAAACCCGCTTTGCTCGAACACTCGTACGATCCAGAGCATCATGTTTAAACTGTCTTTCAAAAGGATTCAGCGTGGTTGTGATTGGATGATGCGCGTGGTCTTTGATTGGTTCCCACTCATACGAGACTGCAAATACGCATTGTGATTGGACGTATTAGAAACGCACGAAATGGGAAGCCATTTTACTGCTATATCGATGGGTCACTACGGTACGCTTCCCCGCTAATACCAACTTGAAATCCTCTTCATCAAGTCGCGATAAAAACCACATTAACAGTGTGTAGATGTATTTATTGAGAATGCAATCGACAAACCTGACAGATAATCGAATATTTGACAAATGACAATATATTTTTGACTGATATTTGTGAAAAAAGCCAAATGCCACCTGAAATATTTCATTTTCAACCGATAACAATGTCCACTATGCTTTTAAAACGTTTACCTCGACTAAAGTGGACTGTAAGTAATATTTACTTACGACATGACATAAACCAGCGGTCGAAAAGTAATATAACTTGAAGAAAAACTAAATCGAAATTCATTAATGAAATTCACTAATATTTTTCCCTTGCGCTATAAATAACTTTTGTACTTTTATTAATTCGCTAGTATCTGATAGTTGTTCTATTATTTTAGAAACTACACGTAAAAATGCAAACCTTGAATCTAATTCTATAATCGTGCTTAGAAGGGTAATTTAAGGAGGATTTCCAAGTCTGAATTTAAATGCACATATTCAAGGATAAAATTTAAGGACGGATTTTAGGGCCCCGAGTAAGCGGCTTGCTTGCAGTCTGTTTTTTAATCTCATAATTAGAAATTTTATTTTTGTAATCAATTCCAAATGACACGCTTGTCGACATTTAGTCTTCATCGACTATAAAGTCGAGAATAACGAGACATGACGATAGTGTGTTGTTGTGTTTATTTTCATCATATTTTGTCATCCATAAGATCCAATTTAAACTGAAAGAGAATTGACGGCACAGCGAGTTGGCGATAAACTGTGGACCAGAAGGAAATTGGCGGAGGAAAATTAGTTAGAGTATGATCGGATTAACAGCAATGAATGGAAGAAAGTAATGATCTTAATGGATGAGGTAGATGAAATAATCCGGACTGATCTGACACGTTCTTTTCACAGGGGGAAAATGATAATTTTACACCGTATTTCAGACAGAAAATGAAACGATTGTTGGACTTTAATGCTATAAAACCTACAGCCATAGCTTCTACTTTATTTGAGAAGCTCTAGGTATTATATTTTAGGAGATAACCCTGAGTTTATGCTTCGTCTTAATTCTTTCGGAATCGTTATTTTCTTGACCTATCTTCCACCTGTTGCGAATTTCTGGTTCTTTTCTTGTCGCCATGGAAACGGTAACGGTGACGTAGGTGACCCTTGCTGGGCTTGGTGTCAATGTCGTTCACCAAATACGTGCGAAGCTGGCGTTCAGCGATGTGTGGCGCCAGGGAAATTGAATGACCCTTGTCATCTTACCAGGCCCTGTGGCAAAGGGCTCAGCTGCCATCCGGGAGTGCAGAAATGCTATCACGTGCCAAGGCGTCTGTATGAGCCCTGTGTGGCGGGATTCGAGTGTGGCAGCGGACTTTCTTGTCAACCAGGAATCCAGGTGAGAAGTTCACTGGCTTCAGATATCGAATAGACCATATTCACGATAGACGCCATGATGGTTTTCATATTGTAATGCAAATTAGAGATTTTTACAAAAATCTTCAACTTTCAAAGATCAAATTCAGTTTTTTGACAAATATTATCCAAGTATGCGAAAATATGATACGGGGCGGTTGAAATCGATTCCCGATTTTAAGTTGTTTGTCCCCTCGGAAACCACGTGACTTATTAGCATCACAACGAGACAACAAACATGGCGGCTATCGTGAATATGAACAATATTCCTATTTCCCATGATATAGTTGAGTTATTAGTCCAGTCCTAGCCAAAGCCATGATTTCAGTACGTACCATCGTGTACTGAGCTATGTACTAATCTGATACAATGGACTTCAGGATGATTAAACAATAAAGCAAAGAAGAGTTGTTGATTAAACAATATATAATTCACATAATCACAACACGAAGAAACTGCTACGGTAATGAAATGGAGGTTTTGGCTAGTACTGGACTCACTCAACCTATCTTGGGAATGAAATATTAGAAAATTTTCTACTAATACTGAATCTGCTAATCAACGATTAATTAAACCTAAAGTAACGACGCAATTCTTCAAATATCATACGGAATTGGGCTTATAAATCAAATTGATGATTTGTATTTTGGTGCGCGCGATCACTTCCGCCATAATTATCGATACGAGTGCAATTACTGAGCTGCCTGTTATAGACCAGTCGTATAAAATACGTTTGTATCAGATTTTTCTGTTCTAGAAAATACCATTGCGTAATTGTACACGCGGGTTTCCTGTCGGTTTTTACGGTCAGTAGATGAAAACCCGTACAAAGAACAATACGATACACGGATAAGACGATTAGGGCAACCCGTTGTCTGTCTGTCCACTGCTCGTCAATACACCAGTTTCCATACATCGGTTCACTGGTCAAACACAAAGCATTCAACATAATCCTTTGAAATTAAGTTCACTGGACGTTGACGCCTCGCTTGGGAGCTTTGTGTTTGGTCAATGAACCGATGTATGGAAACTGGTGAATGCAAATAAAAGGAGATGTGGTGGTGGCGGCTTGGAAGAAACTTTCTGCGCATGCTCTCTTTTTTCGCCGCTGTTCAAGTTTTTCAATCTAACTCAAACAAAAATTCTCTACCCCTTCCTCCAACACCGCCAAGTTTCATCTTAATATCACGAGTATGATATTTTTTGAATCAAAGGTTTGTTTTCATGCTTTACGTCGTTACAACGAACCCTGCATCGGTGGTCATCCCTGTGGTCCTGGGTTAAGCTGTCAGCCTGGCGCCCAACGATGTCTTCATTCCCCGCGCTTAGAGAATGAGAGGTGTTCATTGGGGTTCGAGTGTGGTGCTGGTTTAGAATGTACACTTTGTGCTGAACCGTATTTGACCTGTCAGCTGAGTAGAATACCAAATAAGGACGAAGAGGTACTTTTTTGGATACCTAATTCTGAGTGACCAAGTCTTGCGTGTTCGTGTGAAGTCACTCTTAAACCTATTTAAACACTTCTTGCTTATCTTTTACAGTTCTACAGACGTCCTTACAATAAGGTAGCGTTTCTTGTTACCCACAATGCCTTTTCAAACAGTATCCAGTACGCAGTGTGGGTCCGCAATCAACGGGTCAGTGTTGCGCAACAACTGAGGGATGGTGTACGGGGATTGATGCTTGATATATATCCTGGTAAGAAAGCTAATTTTTGATATTTGTTCAATTCATTTTACTCTTCGCAAAAGGGGATCCACATGACCCCATTGACTTATTTAAGCTACAGCACGCCAAAGAGATAGACCAGCACGTGGCCTAGTGATAGAGTATTCGCCTCATGACTGGGAGGTCGTGGGTTCGCGGAGCCCCGGCCGCGTCATACCAAAGACGTTAAAAATGCGACATACTGCTTGCCAGCTTGGCACTCAGTATAAATGGTATGGAGTATGGAAGTTAAACACACGGAGCCACCAGCAGACCAGCCCCCTGCTGTGGCTTTCACTACCTATGTAGCC
>JAAAQI020149100.1:0-10979 GCA_011800005.2 Stichodactyla mertensii
TTTGAAAATGTGGCCGCCATTTTGAATTTGATCGCGTTTGTTATATAAACAAAATTATCCAGGCGTTCCTCGCTCAGTTAAAAGAGCTCGAGCGTGCGCGCAGAAAGGATGCGCAGAAACAATGCCCATGAACGTCCTTAAATATGTCATACTGATAATAGAAGTTGCGTGTTATTCCAAACAGTTGTCTATTGCCCTATTTCATTATGACGTCATATCAAAACAATATATTGTTTAAACGCTAAGGATCATGGTCGTGGGAGGGGAACAAAACAGTAACAACACAACGAAAATAGACTGTAGAGGAGCAGTAACAGCCACCAAATACATCTTATATTTGGAAACCAAACAATTTGAGAATAAACTTTTCTTAGCAGAGCAAATCTTATTCAAATTTCTATTGTTCTGGAAGACTCTGTCCCCTTCAATAAACAAGCTGTGACGGAGGTCATAATGAGATATGGCAATTCTACGTTGTATTGGCTCTGTACAACAGAGTGCAGATGATTCAATGCCTGTTTCCTTTGTCGTAGGTACCCCCTGATTACCATGACGATTACATCAGAACTGGTTACCGCAGACCAGGAATGTCCTTCACAGAATGTTTTCAAAGTCTTTTCCATTGGAACAACGAAACTCTGAATGTGTGGACACATTATTTTGCCTTTTTGTTTTTTATTTGGAAATTCAGCACTTTAGATGTTGATTTATTTTTCAATTCTCATTACTGGCCATTACTGGCTT
Organism: Stichodactyla mertensii; assembly: GCA_011800005.2. Lineage (NCBI taxonomy): Eukaryota > Metazoa > Cnidaria > Anthozoa > Actiniaria > Stichodactylidae > Stichodactyla > Stichodactyla mertensii. The sequence continues at coordinate 745 of JAAAQI020149100.1, forward strand.
TCGCTATCGGGGCATGTATGTATCCAGCTCTCAGTTGTATAGCTCATACCTTCAGCAGCATGACCGTCACCATTCGTCATGTATGTTTCTTTTTTGATTACGCGGGAATCAGCGTCTACAGCATAGGATCCTCAGTGGCATATTTGGCTTACAGTATTCCTAACCACGTTAGAGAGTCATTTCTTGGGGTGCTTTATCGACCCATAAACGTTGTCATGGCGATCTTCTGCTGTTACGTATGTTGTGTATCCAGGGACAAGAAATGGCAAAAAATCCAATCAACAGTGCGAGCTTTCTCCTTTGCTATTCCGTACATATTCACAAGCTCTTTCGTCGTTTATGGGATTTTGATCTCATCTTATTCGCAGTCGCTGTGGTTTCACTACTCGCAATTCTTCTGGTGCATTTTAATGGCGATAACAATGACGACTAAAATCCCAGAAAAATACATAAGAGAATATTTCGATGTGGTGGGCCATAGTCACCAGTGGTTTCATATATTTGTATTCATAGCAACGAACCATCAGATTAATGCAGTAATCTTAGATATGAGGCAGTTGAAGAACAATGGTGAGATACTCCAATGGTCGTTTGCTGGAAGTGTTGGACTTGTTCTGTTAGTGGTTGCTGTAAATGCACTGATAGTTGGATTCTTTTCCTACAGAATTACACCAATGAACTATGATGAACTGAATTCCAAACAAGACAAAAGTTTATAAAAAGAGAATAAAGGCCATATGCTGTTTTTATGATACTCTCTCCCTCCTGGGGGAAGGTGAAATTCCCAGAACTGTGACAGGGGTTTCGTCCCTCCATGAAAGTCCTCAAACGCCCCCCTCCCCCCCCTCCCCCCAACACACATACATGATTGTCGTCTCCCGTCTCCCCTATGGGGAACCAGTTCTTTTCCTCGCTTGAAGGATCGATTGAGAGAATAAATGGAGTTCAATAATAAATAACGTTTCTATAGGGTTTCCTTTTATTCTTGTCACATCTCCTAGTTTAAGTACAGCAAATGATACGCGCGGCTAACCAGCGTATTCTTCCATGGCGTCGGTGGCTGATCATTATACCATTGGCAACGGGTAACGATTTACTCATAACACCTGAAATATTCCGTTCATATTTACGGTACTGCCATTAGCGCAATCCGTCTCCCCACTACCACTACCCCTGGAAATGAATTGATGAATGAATAAGAAAATAGCTTGAAAAGTACTAACGTTCATGATATTTGGCATTATCTAAAAACTGTTAAGAATTCTCCATTCTATGACTCCGATGATGACTTCCGTCTCACGTGGGCCACATCAAAGCTTATAGTTGTAGGATAAGATGGCAACATTTTGCAAAGGTTTCCATCGAAACATGCTACAGCGTAGCACTGTTTACTGCCATAAGACATCATAGCAAGATCACAGTGTTTGATATCACAACATTGTTCAATGCAGTCCGTCATGTTCTTCACTCTTCCTAGTTTTTGAAAGTGATCGGGTGTCAGACCATCTTCATGTCTAGATCCAGAACTCCAAGATGTCTTTGTTCCGTTACAAAGGTGACTTGGTACGGCACCTTTTTGAATAGACACTCTATTTCCCAGCGTAAACCAATAAAGCAAAACTGTCGATGATAGAAAAACCGTATAAACTATGGAAGTTTAAAACTTGGAAATAAGCGAAGATACGATTTTTAAGCAACTATTAGGGACTTCGGAGCGAGATTTCAATTGGAGGGACGGGAGACTGAGAAGAATTGAATAAAGACGTAAGAACAGGTATCTATAAACGAATAGTATTCTTATTGATAAGAGAGTAATATATCCTTTGCCGCCAATGGTCACCATCTGCTATATTTTAAATTAATGGTTACAGCTGAGTACGTATCGATATAGATATAAATATCGAATCCTACAGGGCGGGCCGTAGCGGCAAATCCCTGCAGAACTAGAACTAGAACTAGCCTAGAACTCAAGGAAACGCTTCAATTAATATTGTTATCTATGGAATCAATGACCTGTTTAGTCCATGTTGTACCAGACATTTTATTACAATTTAACCTTAATCAATTTTGGTTTTGACTGATATAAAACGGAATAATTCGTCATCGGGAAATGTTGGCTGATGTTTCCAAAAACTTTGGGAATTTAACATCAAAATCTCTGGTTATATGTATATTAAGGTCTTGGAACCATTTGTATGTTGAATTTGACGATATTTCTGGCATGACCCTTGATTTATACTCACAAAAACTAAACAGCGAAAAAGAATAAATTGAATGGACAATACTGACCATGATGTAGAATTATTCCAGTATACCAAGATGACATTTGTCAGGATGTTTCAGTTATCCATCAAGCCGGACATCCAATTCACTGAATCGATCCAAATGAACTGATCAGATCGTAACCACAAGCAACAAAGCCTCGTAATGTCAAACGGTTTGTGATTTCGATGTCTAGATTGCTCTTGAAAAGGCAACACTTTAACGGGGATACGTGGGAATTATGTATCTTGAAGTTCGATACATGGTCAATAGCCAACCAATCACTGCGCGTAGCACTGGTTTTCCCAGTGAAATACAATTTGTCCCACAAACACCATTATAAATTGCCTGTTTTTCACAAAGGTTTCTTGTATTACTTGAATTTGATTCTCGTATTATGATGGAATGCTAAAAATCCCAACAAAATGTACAAATCTGTTTGCGATCACAATCTCAGGTGTGCAGTTTTCTAGTGGGACGTGGCAACAGTAACTATGGAGGTTCGGAAAAAAGAATTCTGGTGACACACATAGGCTATATCTGAGATAGTAAACACGATGAAATGGTGTAGAATCTGTACAATCATCAATAGTTCATCATTCCATGTATGGTGTTGTTTGTACTGAAGCTAGACCACAATGCACCTTGTTTGTATAGTCCCAGAAAGTTCATTTCCATGAAAACCCGTCGTAACTTTTAGAGGGTTTGTTTTGATTCTATAATAAGTTTTTAGTATGTCTTTGATTCGTTTGGCTAAAGGTTGTTCCTTAAACTTAAATAAACAGGTACCTCAATGACCCGGAAACTAAAATCATATTGTTTGGCTTACGGTTCACAGATTTAGAGCATTTCTCACATTTTTCCCCTGTTGCGTACGCATCCCTGAATTATCTAAAGATTGGTCCTTCACTGATAGAAGAAAACCGGTATCTTTGACTTTATAAAGTACAAGATAACACGACGGATGAAGGCCAAATACCTTAATTGAGCAACAGGTGTATACAAGGAATCCATTTGGGATGGACAGTTCTTTCGAAATGCTTGTGGAATCTTTAGAGGCCAGACAAAGATCAGTTGGTCTGGAATCCACGGAACGTCGTCAGAGTTCCACAAAAAATGGATAAAGATCACCCTTCTAGGATAAAAATGAAGCAAGATGTTTAAAAGTTTTATTTTTACATTTGCGTTTATTTTAGCCATCCTTATACCAGGTGGGTAAATTATAAACCATTTTGTGCCTTTCACGGTTCAGTAAATTGAAATCGGCCATCCAAAATAAATACTGTTTATCGTAATCTTTTGTGATATTTAACTTGTTAAGTCAAGGGAATCATCTTACAAGACTGTTCAAGATATGTAGCTATCACCAAATTATTCCTGCCAAGCCAACAAGTAAACGGATTTACCGAGAAAGACTCGATTCAGATAAAAGCTTCGAACTGGAAGACCTGTTTCTTGTCCTGTTGTAATTTACCCAGCTGTCGTGAAGTAGTTTACAGCGAATGGTTAGGATGTCTTCATATCAAGTGTAGTGGAGCGTTTGGTTTTTGTAAATATCGACCAAACGAACTAAAGGATAACAGTGTTCATGGGATAATCATTGGAGTACGAAATACGGGTGAGTATGAGAAACACCTCTCTTTAATTCTTACATGAACCCATGGCGTTACGTTGGTATCTGAAGCTTTTTTCACTAGAGCAACTTAACTTAGGGCCTTGCGACATGAAGTTGGAATTAAAATTTTGATTGTGATGATATAGAATTTTCCCTCAATCTACAGTAAGTTAAGTTTAAGTCCTATCCACGCCGAGTGACGTATAGGGCGGCGCCTATCTCCGTTTCCATAGCCCTAGGCCACACGGCTACATAGGTAGTGATAGCCACAGCAGGGGGCCGGTCCGCTGGTGACTCCGTGTGTTTAACTTCCATACCCCATACCATTTATACTGAGTACCAAGCTGCCAGGCAGTATGTCCCATTATTAGCGTCTTTGGTATGACGTGGCCAGGGACCGAACCCGCGACCTCCCAGTCATGAGGCGGATACTCTACCACTAGACCACATGCTGGTCTCCAATCTACAGTAACTATTATCAAATAGCAAATAGCAAATATTATCTATTTTAGAATACCCGATTGCAAACTAAAATTCCTACTCGAGGGACAGATTGTTTTTCCAACAGAGGTACTGACTTTTCTTCGTCACACTTCAGATATTCCTGTTAGCGGACAACTCGACCAATTCCAGTTTCGTAATGGACCTTCACTTGTTACATCAGCCATGCGTTTTGCACATGTGCAGCAATGTGCTCAGTATGTAGAGCAAGAGAATGTTACAGGAGTCGCTAAATCATGGGCAACCAAAAGGTTCTCTCCTTTTTTATACTTATATCAGAAGCCACATCGAGTTCCTCCATTGGGTATGCGCTCGGCTGTGCCCCTTGGTGGACTGGGAACCGGTAAGAAGAAATTAACAAAATGCAAACAGTCTTTAACAATATAACTAAATATACCACGTACCAAAGTGCCTATTGGAAATTAACTTGTTTCTTCGTTGGTTTGTCAATTTTTGTGCAAACAGGTTCTTTCGAGCTTCGAGCAGATGGTACTTTCGCAGAATGGACCTTAGAGAACCAGTCCCCTGGTGGCTCGGCCAAGTTAGGCCAAGGAGCTTTGGATCTAGCAGTAATAGGAGTCCGTGTCCAAACCCCTAAAGGCGTAAGAGCATCCTTGCTACGAACACACCCACCTCAAAGTCTTCCTGGTGTCAATGGCATATCGTACTCAGGCGGGTTCCCAGTGTCGAAACTTGTTGTTGAAGATAACGGGTTTTTTGGAGTACGCATGGAACTTTTTGCTTACGCATCTCTTCACGCTAGAAATGCAACAGCATCTGCTCTTCCTGCAGTGTTCTTCACGTTACGTGTTTATAACCCAACATCACTCCAAGCAAACGTCTCTCTTCTCCTTAACCTACCTTTAGGCGAACAACCAGGCAAGTCAGTACTCAAGTGTAAAACGATTGTTTTTCGTGTGGTGAATACAACTTCCCTGAGATATTTCAAATTTGTACAGTGTTGCTTCCAATACCCAACTAAACTTTAATTTTGTCATTCGCAATCTAAACATGTTGCTTACATGGTTAACTATACATACATTGATAATATTTTATTTGATAATTATCTTAGACACGTCAAGAGAAGGATTTGATTTCAAGGTAGTAAATAATGTCAAGTTACCATCGACCTGTGCAAGGCTTTGCCAAGACCAGACAAAATGTAAAGCATGGTCACTAGAGAATGGAACTTGTAAACTGAAAGACAGAATGCCACTACACGCCTACAAGAGGGGAACAACATCAGGTACTCGATTAATTTACTTTCTATAACGTAACATTTGCCGGGTTTCATCTGACCTCGTTTTCAATCTTAATTGTTGGTATTTTCATCAATAGAATATTGTCTGGTTCAGGGTACATAGTGGTCAATGTTTGACGTTTACGAAAAGATTGCATAATATTGTGTTTCTGAAGAATCAAAATTATGGTAAATACATAATTTGTTTCTTTGATAAAAAGGGGTTAAAGGTTTTTGGGGATCTAGTCATGAGAGTTTAACGTGTGGAAGACCTGGAAGATATCCTAACAGTGGTGGTACAACAATAATGTGGGTGAAAAACGAAAAGAACAACGATAATGACAATGATGATGGTGACAACAGCTTTGAGGACCGTTATGACAATAACAATAGAAATTACAGTTACGATAGCAAGAAGGACTTTGACAAAAACAGGAGTAGAAAAATACAATATGACGTAATAAAACTTCCGGTTGATGACAACGATAACAATAAGACTAACTACAACAACTACAATACTAACAACTACGACGACAACGTCAACAATAAGAGGGAAAACAAGAAAACTAAGCTCAAAAACAAGTGCAAGAAAGAAAAAATAAGAAAAAAGTTAAAGACAACTAAGAAAGAAAAGATGAAGAATGATAAAGCAATATTATTTTCGTCGGCTGTTTCTAATGATATAAAAGAAATATGGAGTTATTTTCGAAAGGATGGTCATTTAAGAGATATGGTTGTCAAGGATACCGGTTTCCATGGCAGTGGAGTAAGTATGATGAGCTTAAGGCCTGGTGAAGAAGGTTCAATAACAATGGTGATGGCGTGGCACTATCCTTTTAGGGACCACGCGGGAGAGACTGTTGGTCAGTACTATGGGTATGTATGAATAATAGTGATCATAAGTAATCGGTAGTGATTAGCAAATCTTGGATGACTGTAGATGTCCTAGCTAGCAGTCCAGTCATGCCTTAACCGCTCGGCTATCCCGTTAACCAGTTTAAGGAACTGCCAAACCTTCTTCTATGTATTTCTGTTTGTTACATCTATGAATTGTAAAATATAATTTATGTACATCATGCAAATAACTTGGATTTTTATGGAAATGAAGGCGATTTACACTTGATTTTATTTTATTATTTCATTTTATCCTTGCTCGCATTCATCCATCCTTCCTTCTTTCCTTCCTACTCTCGCTGATTTTACAGGAATATTTTCAAGTCTAGCAAAGAAGTTGCTCTGCGTGCCAAACAAAATATCCACGATGTACTGAACGAGCTGCTCATTTGGCGCAAAAACATGATGCCTCCAAAAACTCCACACAAAGATCCTGATCCCCATGAAGTATTTCACGTAGAATCCTCGCTGCCTGATTGGTTACAAGATACGCTTGTCAATAGTCTTAGTTACTGGCGCACAGGTTTCTGGGTAGCTGATGGAAGATGGCGGCAGTGGGAAACATTTGATTGTAATGATGTTGATTCTGTTCACAATGACTTTCAGAGAGAACTTCCATATATCTTATTCTTTCCGGGTAAGTCAAACTAGATCATCTTGTATCAGTCTTTTTATAATTGCTACTACCTTGGCGAGATTTAACAAAAAGTTTGCCAGCTATGTCTCACGTATTTGTTGTAAAAGGAAGACAACGCAGCCAGTCCGGATCAAGGGTAACAAATACTGTATTAATAAAAACAGTGTTAAACCATCATTATATATCTATTTCATAAGGTCTTCTAGAAAACGTCGTGCGCGCATGGGCAAACTCTCAGCGTCCTAGCGGGCTCATCATGGAAGCCCTTCAAGGACAGTTTGGTTGCTGGGGAAAAACGAATAAGTTAGATTCAGTTGGTGGAAGATACAACATGGCTGACGTAAACCCTGCCTTCATTGCACAGGTTTGTTCTATTAAGAGACACTTCTAACGCTCTGAGTTAACAAATATTTTCCCTTACCAGCTATTGTCATATATTATCATAAGATTTTACTTATTTCTGTGTCCCTAGTTCTCTTGCTAGACAAAGGTTTCACCATGACTTGCTAGCACTGTTTTTCTTGTGAGGTTGCCACTAATTTAAGGTACTCAGTACCTTAAATTAGTGGCACATAATATTCTTCAACTTAATTTAAGTTTGAAGAATATTATGTGACGACTCTTCATTTCTGGTAGTAATCTGTTCGTCATTGAAATTATCTATTCAGTTTTAATCATGAATTATACCATATTCATGATAATAAATTCATTTATTACGGGCTGATTATCATCAATATTTTAACATTAATCTTCCTGTTTTTATTTTCAATTTTCCTCGTGTTACTAGGTATATCATCTCTATGTTTGGGCAGGAAAAGAAAAACTCCTTCAGGATTTATGGCCAGCAGTTCGCAAAGCAACCCAGTGGATAATAGACGAGGGAACGGATGGTACAGGACTTCCACTGCGCATGACCAATACCTACGACATCTTACAACTGCAGCAATATGACCACGCCTTCTACAACTGCGTCATGTTCTTGCTTGGGCTGAGAGCGGTTGAGGAAATGGCTGAAATACAAAAAGATGTTGACACGTACCTTCTTGTTAGGGAAACCATTGCCAAAGCCCTGGAGAAAATTGATCAGTTGTTTTGGGATGAAGAGCGTGGATATTATCACGCATGGTGGGACCGTATGAAAGGATCGCCTCCATGGCTGATGGCAGACTCCTTATATGGACAAGTAAATGATAATGTATTCCTTATCGTGCACTTATCCAAAAACCTTGAAGGCCCACGATATTAGAACCGGAACTTTGTGAAAAGAATTATAGTACTCAGTTATCAGAACGGTTTCTATAGAACGTTTTCACATGACGTCATCACGGACATGCTGACGTACCGTTAACAAAAGATTTCGTCCTTTAGGTCCTTTTGTTTGGAGAAGAACATGGCCGACATACAAGCAAATAAACAAATAACAAACACACAAACACACAAATAATAATACAAAACAAGAAATCAAATACCAGTTTGGGCGTTTTATAAGCTATTTTACCCGATTTTCTTGTTCTTCTAGGCGTGGGCTTACACTCTTGGTCTGGGTAATCTCCTTGATCCAGAGAAGATGAAGTCTCATTTGTATAATGAAGGGTTGCTAAATGATACGCCATACGGACTACAGGTGATGACAACAAACAGCAAAGGCAGGAAAGATGATAGTCAAAAGATACGGCAAAAAAGGGACACAACAGAAGAATGGAAACGATATTTTGAATTGAACCAATATTACGAAAATCTACGCCAAAACAGACATTCCTTAAGCTTTAGCGAAGTGAATTACGATGGAAATGAAAATCATGCAACAGATTTACAACCTTTTTCTGAAGGCTATGAAAACACTTTGAATATTTATCAAAATCAGCCATACGCGTATTCATTGGGTCAGTATGGCTATGGAATGAATCAAAAGAAAGACTTTCGAGACAAGAATAGTGACTGGGATAAATATTTCAATACAATTTACAGAGAGAAATTACCTAATATTAATGGGTACTTGACTACTAACAGTTTAAAAGGAGAGAAGGAACCGCCTAGGCTTCAATACCAGAACTGGCAAAGCACATCATCAGTAACCTCAGATGGAAGCTGGTATGACTGGCCTGCTAGCAGCGAAGAAAAAGAAGAAAGTGTTAACGCATTTACGTCCAGAAAAGTGTATGAAAGTGCGTCACTCGGGCATGAAACCAAAGCAGACACATCAGAAGATCCTTTAGAGGCAAAAGCAATTATCCCACCAAAGTCTATTTTAAATGACTGTTCATTATTGCAAAAGCAAGCTCTTCACAGATCCATATGGATGGGTGCAAGCCCTGACTGGACAGCTCTGCAAATCCATTTAGGAATGGATCCATATGAGGCATTAGAACAAGCTAAAAAATCACTACTGCACTATCGTAATCATCTTAAAGACTTTTGGAACATCCATGGTCTGACTGCGGGCTCAGACTATGGTTTAAACGGACAGCCTTGGTGCACATCACACTATACTTTCCATATGGTTTTATGGCATATTCCCTTCGCTCTCTCTGGTCAGCAGTATTCCATTATTGAGAGGAGCTTAGTTTTTAATCCTAAAGTAAAGGTGCCATATTCGTTGCCTTTTTTCCTGCCATACGCAAGTGGCAACATCGAGGCCATCCCGTACGGGGGAGGTGTCTCTTTCAAGATATCGGTTACCCATGGTTACCTTGTCCTTAAGACATTAAGCGTTTCAGGAAATGTTTGGCCTGGAAAAGCTTTAAAGCTTGAGAAAGGAGAATTTTTGATCTGGTCATAGCAATCATACGAGTATGTAAAAACAATCTTACTTTTTGGAAAGGTTCTTAAGCTCGAAAAGTTGGAATGTGCAATCAAGTGGTCCTTCCCTTCCTTTGTCATGAAAGTTCACATCATGGAAAACGACGGTTATTCAGATTTGACTGTCGAGTGAAAGCTGGATAATCGCAAGGGAAGATTGCAAACCACCTACCATTGTCAAAATCAAAGTCCCCTGACACGACAGTCAGTAGTAGAGCAGATTTCGTATGACTGTGAAAAAGTCGCGGCACGAACACGGCGCGGACACGGTCAAGGCGCGGCAAGGA
>JAAAQI020149111.1:0-10979 GCA_011800005.2 Stichodactyla mertensii
AAGTTCACTGGACCTTGACGCCTCGCTTGGGAGCTTTGTGTTTGGTCAGTGAACCGATGTATGGAAACTGGTGAATTTTCTTTCCAGTTGCCCCCAAAACGCAAAGCACTATGGGGAATGTGAAAGTGGTCAATGGTTAGTGTGTTCACCGATTTTTTGCATTAATTACCATGGCAGACTCAGGTTCGAATCCCGAAAGGATCGCATTTCAATTCTTCTTTTTTTCTCTTCTTTTTTAGGTTTTATGCTCACCAATTTTCTCGGTTTTGTTTTCCACTTTTTTTAATCCACGGAGGATTTTAGGCAAATCTAAAATTACATTCTCAGCCAAGATATAAACCTAATTAAATTTCTTAGTAATTGATAAATTTATGTTGCTCGATAGACACCACTTCATCCCCTCCCCTCCCCCCTCATTCTAAAATAACAAATCGATCCTCTTAGCCGTCTAAAGCTGCGCACCAGAATTAAACGCTGAGCGTAGACTTCTCGTTGAACAAACAGTTTGTTCAGATGCCACGCAGGCTATCTGTGCGCAGTCTACCCGTATCATGCAGTGGCCACGTTCTGTCGCGACATCAAACTTCAAACTTCCTCCCGCCTACTAAAGTATGTTATCCGACGAACTGATTGGATGTGAGGAAATATAGTGAAAGCTAATTGACGGGCACAGAAAATATTATCGTAGAAGCTGAGGCGCAGTATGGACTCCTCAGGCTTGACTGGCGATTAAGTGCCCTTTGGTCCTTACGGTGCAAATCACAGGATAATGTTCTAGCACGAAGACATCAGGGGAGAGACAAGCCGGCCCCCAGACCACATACGACTAGTCCCTTGCACTATCTGCTATCCACGTTGATTTCAATGGCAAAATTATCTGTCTATCTGATGCATTGTTTTCAAAGACAATGATCATGCTAATTCATTGAACCCGTGGTCCAGTGCAGTGGATGGGTGACCCTTGTTTTATTTTTGTTTTTGTTTTTGTTTTTGTTTTTGTTTTTGTTTTTGTTTTTGTTTTTGTTTTTGTTTTTGTTTGTTTGTTTTATAATCGCTGTGCTGATAATCGCGAGAGAGTATTGAACCTTTTTTGGGTTACCTGTAGTAACACCGTCTAAGAGTCTGGCACTAGTGTCTTTCTAAAATCCAAGATGGCCGTCGAAGAAGTTGAAGGTAAAGAAGACGAGTCGAAAACAAGCCAAGAAAAAACAAAACTGAGGTACTTTGACATTGAACACAGAATCAAAACTGCGAAAAATGTTTAAACTTTAGACTTACCAGTTTTTTTCCACTTGACGCGCGATAAATAGAGCAAAAATCAGGAATAAATAATGCTTATTTGATGAATTACTATAAACATGTGTGCCGCACTAAATACAAGTTCAAACAGTTTAAAATTATTTAAAATCCTTTTTTAGCCACAAAAAATGGAGACGTCTTCTTCAGAAAGAGAAACGCCGCTTGAAAAGACAGCAAGAAGCAGAGAGAAGGAAAAAACTAAAAGAACAAGGTTGGTCTAATGTACTTGATAATGAATCTCTTTCTATTTCAAGGTTAATACCATTAATGTATTTTGTTTTTAAAAATAAGATTCGATTCTTATTCCTAGTCTACGATATAAATACTTAATTCCATGATAATTACTAGTATTCATAATAATTGGTAATAATGCATTGTGTACAATAACTTCATTTCCTTGTTGTTTATATCACAGAAAAATGGAGATATGAAAATGATGCTGTTTACAGGTTTGTGAAGGGTGTTTTATGTTGCCTGATAGTCTAAAAATACCATACTAATGAATCTAAGGGACCAGTCATTATTTACAGGGAGGGGAGCTGGTGCTTTATAGACAACACAATTAATACTCACCCCCTTCCCCTCACACACATGTATTTTTGTTGTTGCTGCCGTTGTTGCACTAACATTTTTTACACCTGCCCCCTCTTTTCCCCTACACAAAAATATGAGCCCCCCCTCTATTTCCACCAGCCACCACTCCCTGTAAATAATGACCAGTCCCTAATTTGCATATTTCTTATTCACAGTTTTAATGTTGGTTCTGAAGGGCACTTTGCATGTGGGCAATACATGTAGCTTGGTATTGCCCACTGCACATGGATTTTCCCCATGAGAAGTAATAGAATACTGTGTTCATGCAAAGTGCCCCTAAATTTTGATGCCAATAAGCCAAAACAAAGTACGTGAAGCCTGGTTTTCATTAGCAATATAATCATAGTAGCATACACAGACTCAGTTGGGTATTACTCATTAGCAGCACTTATCGTTTCTCACACCTGTTGAAGAAAAGCTGAACTGAGCCTGCATATGTTGCTTATGCTTATGTGGTTAGAGAAACCTAAATTTATGGACCATAAAGTAGTCATCTCAGGTTGCATTGTGTCACAGTTTCCATTTTTAATGAAATGTTATTTTACAAATTATTGATTCAGAGCAAAGCTAGAAGCTAAAGAAAGAGCAGCAGAGAGAAAACGTAAACAAGAAGAAGAAGAAAGGTATTATTTCTGTTCATAGAATAAAGTTTGCTTTTCATTACATGACAAAAAAGTATGTTCTTTCCTTTTTTCAGTAAAAGACAGGAACAGCTATGGCTAGAAGGAGAAGCTTTAGCTCAAGTAGCATTTAAAAAGATGAAGGAAAGAGAAGAAAGAAAAGAAAAAGAAAGAATTGAACAGGAGGTATGATATTATCCCACTTTTCTTCTATTGGGATACCTGTGTTACACAGGGAGCCCAATTCAACATCAACTAAGATCAAAGAGACAGTGACCAGAGTGCATTGTTGGAAGGGGTTGGCACCCAAAATAGACCAGCATGCACTTAATTTTGTAAAAAAAAAGTTTATTGCAGAGATTTGTGAATGCTAGTAAACTATTTGTGAATATTAGTAAACTAATAAATCTTTGATTCTTATTCTTATAGTTGAGAATAAAACAAGAATGGGAAGCAGAAGAAAGGAGTAAGAAAGAAAAAGAGGAAAAGAAAAAACAAGAAATACAAGAGAAAGAGGTGATTCAAAAGTTGGACTGGCTGCTCATAGATTACCGAAACATATCCATTTGAAATTGTACCAACAGACCAAATCCACTTGGGTGTAAAGTTGTCCCATTTCAGACAACATGTCCATCCTGTGAGAGAAGAATTTTTTGTTTGAGGCTTATCCACATTAACATATCTTCTCAAGCACTACTGAGATACAAGAAAACAATACCCATGATCATAGCAAGAGAATTTCAGTTTTGATCAAATGCATTGAAGTTGTTATTTACTTATTCAAATGTTGAAGTGTACAATCCTTAACGTAACTGACACAATTCTCAGTCACTTTTGATTGACACCAAGCAGCATCACAGGTCCATGGTCGGCATCGGGTGTGGCATTTTACTACCTTGTACCACGGCTACTTGACTTGGATACTGTATCTTTTATTATGATGTATTATGTTATTACTCTAGCTATTGTGTACATGGTACATGTATTTATTTGAAGCATTCTAGCAGAGAGGTTACCTCCATCATCCAAGAAAGATTTAATATTATTTTACAAAAGAGTAAGGAAATCCCTGTGGGTCATATTGTTGCAAAGTAAAGGAAAAAATGTCTTTTCATAAATGCTAAATTTTTGATGGAATTGGTTATCTTGTGGTTTAGGGGCATTTTTTGGTCTTGTTGTTCATTCTCCAGCAACAAAATCTGTGTATGAATTCCTTAAATTACATCAATAGCATTTTGTGTTTAATGCCTTTGTTTTAATACATATTTTGTTGAAATAATACGAGGTTTGTAGAAGTTTTCACTAGTTTTGTTTACTGAAATGAGAAAAGTTTTCCATTTTTCATCACAAAAAGTGTTGTCTAATTATACTCTTCAGAATGCTGTTTTCCAAGAGTTGGAGAAAACCCCCACACCCCATCAGGTAAATGGATTAAATTACAATTTTCTTTTGCTATTATTGTTGTTACTTCTTCTCCAGAATGTCTGAATTTTGATTGTATCTTTACATAATAATTGATATTCATGGGATCATTTTGTCTGTAGGATTCATCAAAGGAAGCTCCATGGCATAATCCAATGGCACCCTCATCAAATAACCAGAATTATGGCACTGAACAGGTGAGTAGGAAAAACAGTTGATAGAGTGAATTAAGTGTTGAACTGTTACATAAATTTATCTAATTTAGATAACTATTTAGGTGACGTCAATTAAAATAGTAAATGCGCCCCGAATATAACAGTCTTGCAAATTTGGGAGGCTTACTTTATCAGAGAATGTAATGAAGAGACAGTTGATTGTATTGTTGTTTCCCCCTGATCTCAGTAACCATTTACTTGTAGATTCAAATTTATACTATCCCACCTAAAATAGATAACTTATTACCTATTCAACAGTGTGACTATAAGCACTCTACTATATAAAGCAATAATCTTATTCTAGTAGTAAAAAAACAAGATCTGTAGCCCATAACTATACTAGGGGTTGTCATGGTTACAGATCAGGTAGTCATGGCAGCAATGAAATTGAGTATCAATAACCAGGGAGCTGATTAAACATGATTAACTTTTTCTAGATGTAATATCTAAAATCCTTTTTCTTTGTTCTTGTTATGTTTTCCAGGATACTGTGAACTGTTCATTTTATCTCAAAACTGGAGCCTGTAGGTTTGGTGACAGGTTTGTAGCAAACTTTCCCACTCTCTTACTATAACAAGTGCAGGTCCAGTGAAGTTTGAAGTGATGGACTCTTATTATCTAAATCTTTGTTGACAGGTGTTCCCGTGTGCATCCAAGGCTGCAGTCCAGTGTTACTCTAATGATCCCATACATGTATCAAGATATACGGTTATCACAGACAATGTTAGATGAAGCAGATCATGACACTGGACTTGAGGTAACAAAACCTGATCAATCAGTGTTATATGAGGAGAAGGAGAAGGAGAAGGAACAGGAAGATGATAAATAGTATTTACAGTCAAAGGACATGAAGCATGCCCCTCTAGACTCCATTAATGATTTCATTATTCGAATATTGAGTTGATTATTCGACCTGAGTTTTAATTAATAAAACTGAAGACTCCAAACTTCAAAATCTATTTTCTACTCACATTTTGATAGAATTCTTTAACAAGTGCCATAAATAGGTAGGAAAATTCCACAGAAAGGCCAGTATGATGTTTGCATGCTTTTCTGATTAAAATTCAAGTAGAAAATAAATCTTGAATTCACAAGTCTTCCGTTTTATTAATGAAAATTTAAAGTGAAGAATCAACTCAATATTCGAATAATGAAATCATTAATGCAGTCAAGGAGAGCACACTTCATGTCCTTTAACTGTAATGAACTATATAGTAGGCTTTTTAATTTATAATAGCTTAAAAACTTATGAATAATTAATGAGGGGAAAACAATGGAAATTATAGACAGTGGAGGGGGTTTTAAATCTGATATAGGATCGTCTTCATTTACATAAACTTTAACTTGGATTTTCTCTGCCAAACTACTTAAGTATCAAAGTATCAAGTATCAAAAACCCTCAGCTACACCTCCGGTTTTTATACTTGATAAAACACTGCTACTCTTTTTTTAAACACTACTTAATGTAACTATAATCTCTTAACTATTATAGTTTGACGAAGAGGAGTCATATGAGCAGTACAAAGCATTCTTTGATGATGTGCTCCCTGAATTCAAAAAGGCAGGAAAAGTAGTCCAGTTCAAGGTATTTTTCACAGATTTCTATTAGTTCATCATCTGGAACAAATATTAGTACCGATAACGTGCAAAGAAAAATGAAAGGAAAAGAAAATGATGTTAGCTTCAATATTTCATTATTTCATTCATTGTAATAATATTAATAATATTAATACTATTTATAATAGTATTATCTATATATAATAATATTAATACTATTAATGGTTTTCTAGGTTTGCTGTAACCATGAACCACATCTCAGAGGAAATGTTTACGTTCAATATTCAAAGTATGAAAACGTTTTATTTTGACTGTCCGATTTTTTCTTTTATTTTTCACTTATTCATTCATACTTTCATTCATTCATTCATTCCCTAATCCATCCATCCATCCATTTCATTTGTTCATTTCATCTATTTGTTTCATTCATTCATTCATTCATTTTATTTGTTCATTCATTCATCCATTCATTTATTTATCCATTCATTTTTCATTCATTTTCATTCATTCATTTATTCATTTCTTTCACCTTTCATTCATTCATCCATTATTTCGTTCATTTGCCATTTATTTATTTATTAACTTATATATTTATTTATCTATTTATTTCTTTTTATTTATCTCAGTGAAGAGGAATGTGCACAAGCATTTGCTTCCTTTAACGGTCGGTGGTACGCCGGCAGACAGTTATCCTGTGAATATTCACCTGTCACAAAGTGGAGATCTGCCATATGCGGTGAGTCCGTGAATAGCGAAGCCCAGCGAAAGAATCTCCACGTACGAGCTTTTCAGTACACAGTCGTCAGATGCTCATCTGGCTAAAAATCTTAAGTGTAAACAACACAACTTACTATCACAAATCCTGTATTCTGATTGGCAGAAATGCTTTAACTTGTTATCCTTCACTACACATGAAAACTATTGAGTTCATGCAAAGTGTTCCTCAAATTTAATGCAAGGGAGCCAAAACGAAATGGTTTATGGGTCGCCAAAAACAGTGTATACTAAAACACTTTGACCTCTCGCCCTCTTGGGTAATAAGTCAAACAGTCTGTCAGGCTATGCCTCATGGTCCATTCGGGCTCTGGGTCTAATTGTTAAATATTTATCATTCCAGGGCTGTTCACTCGCAAACAGTGCCCACGTGGTAAGAATTGTAACTTTCTACACGTGTATCATAACCCTGGCAACGCTTTCAGAAATATGGACCGAGACGACTTGTCCCCAGGCCGAACGCCTTACAGTGAACGGGGATCCGAACGCCGTTTAGTGGACTGGAGGAGAGAATCAAGGGAAGGTAGTGTACGTCATGGCGAAAGTAGCGAACGAAGAAGAGAGCGGTACATCGATTATGGGGGAAGGGGTCGGGATAGGGATTGGCAACGCGAGCGTGATAGACGGGATAAACGCGACCGTTTTGGTCGTGATGTGGAACGTGAAAGAATCCGTGATAAAGACCGTGATGGAGATCGCAATGGTGAACACGATAAATACCTTGATCGTGAAAGAGATTTTAAGCGTGAAAAGGAGCGTGAACGTGAAAGAAAACGTGATAGAGGTCGTGATTATCGCTACGATCGCGAGGATGAATTCGACATTAATAAAGATGATACAAACCGCGAAAAAAAGCCGCGTTCTCGATTAAGAAGTTCAAGCAAGGAACGAAGAAGAAAACGAAAAAGACACTCGGAAAACGAAAACGATGATGAAACACAAAATAGTAATCAAGATCGATTAAATGTCTTGAGATCACGTGATCACTGGAGTACGAGCAGTGGAAGCGAGGAAGATAACAAGAAAACTAACAAAAGGTAAACCAGACAAAATAACGCATAAATCAGTTTTCCGTATGTACTTTTAAGCAACATTAGATTTAGTAGACATATTCTCTGTTTCCCACCATTTTTATTCCTATTCTTCTGTTTCTAAAATCCTTTTCAGTAACACGCTGAAGTGAAATATCCTTGTGTGAAGATTTTAATGCCCCCTGGAGTTTTCCACAACTGTTCAGGATTTGCGCGCGCCAGCAAACTCAGAGGACAAAAACATAATAGGAAAAGTTCAATTATTCAGATATTGGGTAAAACCATGTACATTTCAATCCACATTTGACAAAACTGTGTTTATTTTCTATTCAATTTTAATTTGAAGTTTCTTTCATATACTTTCCCCCCTAATCAAACCCCAACCTCGCTTGGACGCGCTAAATTAAGAAGAATTATGGGTAACAGCGGGAAGGTGTACGGCTGTAAGACATTTTCAAATGCATATTTGAATACGTTTTTGATTACAGATCTGGGAAATCTGCAAAAGAATCTGAAAGCGGTAGGAACAGCGTTGACAGTGATGAAAATAGTTCTGTCTCCTCAAGCAGTCGACATCGCAAACGAAAACACCGCTCTTCACACAAACACCACAAGAAATCAAAAAAGAAACATAAAAAACACAAACACAGAACAAGAAGAACTAGTGACGAAAGTGATACAGAAAAACAGTACGATTCGGAAGAGATTCTCTACAAAACTAGTCCTAAAGATGACATGGCAACCAAATCTGTAAATAATAGGGAAAGTAATGATAAGGAAAAGGATTGAAGTTGTTGAATGTCTTCTTAAAAATAAACTATTTTTCATTCATTAATGCTGCAGTTATTATTTTTTCGATAATTCCATTCGCTTCCATTTTTTCTCATGCCTTTTTCCCCCGGAACACCCATATTACCAGCACATATCGCTTTTGGTCACATGTCAAGAAAATTTCCTAATATTCAGTTATTGGTTCATTTTATCACGTGACCAACACTCAAGTTAACGCGATCGGCTTTTTCCAGCAGGTCACATGACCAACATTTTTTCCGTATGTATGCCGCATGCATATCATTAAAGATATGCTTTGCTTTCCTTTCGATGGACTGGATTCAGTTCTTACGATGTGATTTTAAAAATGTGAAATGTGACATTCAGGTGTTGTCCATTTGACTGCTTGCGTTCATAACTATCAGTTCAAGCATCAAAAACGTTTGGAGACTGAAATACCTGAAGAGAAAAAGGCTAGCGACAATTGTGTGTAATATGCCAGTCGGAGACTTAACCATGTTTTAGACTAAGGATTTACTTCTTCGATGGAAGAAAAGCGCCACTTGCTCACGTTGATAATATTTCTCTGCTTCTGAGATGGTAATCCAGCAAAATCGCCTTTCCGAAATTCGACCGAGGACTGAAACGAACTTGTGCCGCATAGAATTGTGGGGTTGAATTTGGGGACAATATCAAAAAGTGCTGTCATCTTGCATTGGATTCTGGGATCGATTTTGAAGACTAGATAGAATCTTATGATGTTATTATTATAGACGCTATGAGATTCAAGGAAAATTCATTTCCTGACTCGGGAATTCCACGTTGAATTTCCTGACCCGAAAAAACGATATCGTTTTTCTCGCCAAATTCAACGTGGAATTCCCTCATCCTCCAATGAATTCTAAATAAAAAATGGTTTCCTATAGAATTTTATGATATTGTTACTGTAGATGATATGAAATTCAAGGAGAATTCATTGGAGGCCTCAGGAATTCCACGTTGAATTTCTCTCGAAAAACGATATCGCACTTGTCGCTTGGCGATTCGTGCGATATCGTTTTTCTCGCGAAATTCAACGAGGAATTCCCTCGTCCTCCCATGAATTCTCCTATAGAATTCGTGCCCGGTCTTTCTTTGAATTTCGGAAAGGCGAATTGCGACTTTCGTTTCAGTCATCCGTTCAGATATCTATTCGAACTAAGTTTTATTGAAGTTCTAACTGGTTTTTTTCCGAAAAAAATTTATAAAATCCTGCTTCTTTTCGGATTCCCCACCCACCCCACCCCCTCCCCAAAAAAGCTTTTCTCAGGACTTCACGGTAACAAATAGAATCAGGGGTCTGGTAACACAACGTGACGTCATCATGTTTAGCAAACCAAAAAATATGGCGGACGAGAGTGACACGACTGAACTGACTGGAGACATTGAAATGGCCGCTCCGATCACTAAATCCTCACAATTCGTTATCGTCAAGGAATGGCTGAACAAGCGAAGAGCTACTATGAAGCCTTGGAGGGAGTTTTTGAGCTCGTCGAAGTTCTCCAAGCCAAAAAGCATCGCTGAAGTTGGTCGTCGTGTTGTGAAGAACCTCGAAGATTATCAAAGCAACTACATTCTTATGGTCCTTCTGATTACTGTTTACTGTGTGTAAGTACAATTATAGAGATTTTAAACGCTGATAATCTCAAAAAGGAAACTTATTTTCACTTTTTTTCCTTTCTTGAACGGAAAAAGTGTTGCATTCTAGTTTGCGCTGACGTAGACATTCTTGTTACAGGAAAATTAATACTTAGAAACGTCGAAGTCTTGCACGTTATATATTTACTTTAAAAGATGCAAATGCGTTTATCAATGTTAAGCCCGAGAGGGGGGGTCGAGCAAATTGTTGAAAATTCCCCACCCTGGGGAAAGAAAAATGAGTCAAATGCGGTCAAATTTCTCTACCCTCGCAGTCACCCAATCACGTTCGAAAAATATTATGCATTCGTGAAGGAACAAATGGTAAATTGAGTACTACAAGTGTGTTAGAGAAGGATGAAAGTTTCTGATCATGTATGTTATAGGGCGATCAAAATTACTATGGCAACGGTAAGGAAGAATTCTTCATTTTACATATTCTCGATTTTCTTGGCTTCTAGGGTTATTTAGAGAAAATGCTCTCATGATTTCATAGTAGGGATAATTAGCATTTTTAGGAGATTGATTTAAATGTTTTGTTTTCACTTTGTTTTGACAAACTTAAAACTTCTACTGATTATATCTCGAAAACACTCATAGAATTTGATTTAATTTATCAGAGCTAAGGATAATTATGCCTACTACAAGATCATGAGAGCATTTTCTCTAAATAACCTTAGAAGCCAAGAAAATCGAGAATATGTAAAATGAAGAATTCTCCCTTACCGTTGCCATAGTAATGCCAATCACCCTATAACACATCATCAGAAACTTTCATCTTTCTCTAACACACTTGTAGTACTCAATTTACTTTGTTACTTTATTTGTTCCTTCATGAATGCATAATATTTTTTCAAATGTGATTGGTATCACTACTCAGAAACTGGGATGAGCCACCTTAGCATTGACACTACTCATACTTACACCTATGTACATATACTGATTTATTATATAGACATGAGTGAGATACTGGAAAATAAGCCATTCATAAACATGATACGAAACTACATCCGGGAACC
>JAAAQI020149122.1:0-26268 GCA_011800005.2 Stichodactyla mertensii
ATATGAAGTATGAAGAAAATATTTGATGCTTATAAGGATTTCTAATCAACTGAGATCAATAAAATTAGAATATTTAGGAGTTTAGTTCAGTAAAAATGATATTTCTGAACTTCCGCGCCAGGCAAGTTGGGAACTTTGTTTTAAGTTCGCAAGTACACTCTGGCTAATTGCCAACTAACTTGCGAACTTCGTAACGTACTTCGGAATTTCCCAACGAACTTCGCAACCAGCACGGGCAAAGTTATGTGAAATTAACTGTAAGTCACCAACCAACAAAAAAAAAAAGATTAAAAATTGCTTTTCTCTGGTCAGATCTTAAAGGCTTTTTCAGATTTCGTTGCCAAAGGATTAAATTTTAAGTGCTGAATATTTCATGACAATCGGTGTTAATTTATGCGTATTATGGGGAAATCCCGTAAAACAGACTTTTTAGTGCGTTCTCCAAAAAATTGCTATAGAATCATTTCAAAATTCAGGATATTAATTTTGGGAGAACAACCTATCTATGTACAGAATTTCAAGGAATTTTTAAAATGCCGCGGATTCAAAATTATGGAGTGGTTAATTTGGGACATGACTTTTTAAGGTGCATCTAAATGTCTCCACGAAAAGCAATGTTAAAAATCACTATTTTGATGTACGTCGATTCTTTTTTTCAATTAGTTGCTTGTTATAGTTTGAATGTCTCTGAAAAGTTCGGAGACAATTCCTTGATTCCTTACGGAGCTATAGGCTCTAAAAGAGAGAGACCTTAAAAATTCCTTGAAATTCTGTACATAGATAGGTTGTTCTTCCAAAATTAATATCCTGAATTTTGAAATGACTCTATAGCAATTTTTTGGAGAACACACTAAAAAGTCTGTTTTACGGGATTTCCCCATAATATGCATAAATTAACACCGATTGCCATGAAATATTCAGCACTTAAAATTTAATCCTTTGGCAACGAAATCTGAAAAAGCCTTTAAGATCTGACCAGAGAGAAGCAATTTTTAATCTTTTCTTTCTTGTTGGTAAGTGACTAAAAAAACTGTTTCGAGACACCTTAATTGTTGTAATTTTCTTCGTATTTCATCAGCTTGTTAAGCAGATAAGAGAAGTAGAAAAAGAAAATGGAGATTTGAATACCAAGGTTAAAGACCTGGAAAAGAGAATGGGAGAAACAGAGGTCTGTAAAGCACACATTAATTGGACAATTCGATCTAGATCCATGAGAATTCCCTTGAGAATGGGACCATTGTAAACACTTGTTAAAGCTGTGACTCGAATTTGGGAAGGGAATTCTTACATAATTTTTTTAAACGCTTATAAATCCATACTCGTATTTTATTTATAATAGAGAGGTTTTCGTATGACTGGGCATCTTACGGTACTGACTCACATCACGTACACGGTACGGTACGAAGTAACACTGAAATGGCTTCCCATTGTTTTCAAGTGAATCATCCCATCACAACACGTAGTTACGACTGCAGTTATGTACGGTACTTCTACGAATTTGCCGTAGCCCACTCGTACGGAAATCCCCCTAATTGATGGTTCCGACCAAACCAA
The DNA here is from genome assembly GCA_011800005.2 of Stichodactyla mertensii. Lineage (NCBI taxonomy): Eukaryota > Metazoa > Cnidaria > Anthozoa > Actiniaria > Stichodactylidae > Stichodactyla > Stichodactyla mertensii. The sequence goes on from JAAAQI020149122.1 coordinate 1,555, forward strand.
TAGCAACCAATCACTTTGGCAGGATTTTTCCCAGTGGAATTAAGATCTTGTCCCACAAACAACAACACGTTTTCTGTTTTGAAGGGAACTACAAGGATTACAAGGCAATTTTATTTTATTTTCATGAGACAGTAAATAATTGAAACAATATATAATAACTTTTCCGCGATCAAAGTTTTAAATGCTGAGATACTCTGGCTAATTTGTTGAACTTGTGGGACTTAGCAACGGTAACTAAGTTAAGTCGGAACCATGAATTTTCGCCCTACTACTCTGGCCCTACTATGAAACGTTGAAGCAAAGAATTAACGACAGTGCGCGAGATTATTGCTTATACATGACCCGTAAATGGTTTCGCCCTACCATACTGCGCTTCAGCATTACATCTTGAAGTATGGTCCCAAATTATTCAAATAACTAAATAAAGGAAGTAACAAACTAGAATAATTCCGCGGTTGAAGAACTGACAAATTTTCTTTTTAAGTTAAGAAATCATTACTATAACTTTACGCGGATTATAGCAATACAGATTCCCGTCATCAGGAATCCTTTAATCAATGCAATCATCATTTTCTCATTTCAGGTATGTAGAGCTGAGTTCCAGGAGTCTCAATCGACTGTCGAGTCGTACAAGAAAGAAAATGCCGAACTTGAAGAAGCAAAGTTGGCTCTACAAAAAGGAATCCGTGAACTGACGTGCGAGAACGACTCTCTCCGCAAGTCTTTAGATGGGTTAAAAACAAAAGTTAAAGTGCTAGAAGTTCAATTAAAGCAAGAGCAAGAAGCACATGAAGCTACGCCCGAACAAACATCAGATTCAAACCTCGAAGTCAAACAACTTAGAGACTATATTTCCGAACTAGAAAAATCTGTTGTCAGACTAAAAGAAGAAAACGCTGAGAAAAACCAAGTTATAGACTCGCTGGAATTCAGCCTTCAAGATTCCTCGCAGGCTCTGAAGAATCTTTATAAAGAAAGAGATTTACTAAAGAATAGAATAGCTTGTCTTCTGAATGAAATAGAAGTCCTACGGTACCAAACGCCAGAGCCAAAGCAGACATTTTCAGAATACGTTCAACTGAAGAGAGACTTTACATCGCTTCGAGATGAACACGAAAAGTTGTTAAAGAAGAGGGGTTCGAAACCAAACATTCTGCCTTGTTTGACGGCAGACTCCAAAACTGTTGCGAGAACGTTTAGTGGCGGTAGCTGGAGGAGCAAAACAAGCAGTAATTCATAGAGTTATCGTTAAAAACACGGATAGATATACAAGTAAAACGTGCTAGGCTTTCAAGACACGGGCGATTTCATTCCGCAGTAAGCGGTGTGATTTTCGCTGCGTAGTCTAGCTGCGATGGAAAACCGGCTGAAGGACAACGTAGATTGGCTGAGAGAACAAAACCAACAGACAATCGAACAAAAGGAGGCAACTTATCTTTTGTTTTTGATTGTTATTGTTTGCTTCGTTCTATTGTTTTAACGTCTTTTGTATTCTTCTCTCAGCCAATCTACGTTGTCCTTCAGCCGGTAGTCAGCGACCCGGGTAAACTATCGTGTCGCCTTTGTTTCGAACTTATTTGAATTTAGTGCGTTTTTGCGGCGATTCGCGCTCGAGCCGTCACTCATGATACACGCGCGATTTTTGATTACGGGTGAATCACAACTAGAATCGCAGAACAAATCGCCCGGGGTTTAACTTAGCTACTGGTTACCCTTACAACACTGATTTAGACACGATGAGCTTCCACTGCATGTTTGAACTGAACTGTTAAGCTCGAGTTTGCCTTTGTTTTTCGTTGCGTGGTCTTCGTGTGACTAGGCAACTTCGGGTACTAATACACAACGCGCGCACCTGTCAGCCGATCAAACATTTTAATGGTGTTCTAATTTTTTTAACAATATGTGGTGCAATTACCCATTTATTCCCCAGAAGTGTCTGGGTTTTAGAGATTACCGATTTACTGGCTTTGACACTAACAGTACCATTGGTTAATTTGCACATTAAGATTAACGTAAGATTAACCGCTTGCTGTGATTAGTAAGAATCGCTGTCTCTCTCTGAGCACTAGTTGATTTTTGGCGCTTTGGTCCATGTGTGAGGCGTTAGAAAAGTTGACATGCGCGGACCATATTAATACAGTGTGTCCAGTTTTAAAAGTCATTCTTAATTTAATTTTTTTAAAAAAATTTACGATCTTTTCGTAGTTCAGAGCGTCGTCAGAAGTTTAAGTTATTTTTTAGACAAAAACGCGAGCTCATTACCCCGTCCTTTACCTTTATCGTGAGCAAGGAGTGAAAGAAAAGAAAAACTCTGGGATCAGGGTAACGAGCTCGTGTGAAGCAGACTCTAGGCGCGGACACACGATGCAACATTGCATGTAATATTGTACGGTATGTTGTTGAAGTAGGATCGTTTTCTACTCCAGCAACATCACGTGCAACAAATTGCATCGTGTGACATGGCTTGCAACGTCTATTTGCCTGCAACATTGCGCGCAATTTTGCACCGTGTGTCTGCCCCTTCACGGTGCAACATTGCACCAATATTGCAAGCAACAAATTTAAATCGGGGTGACACACGTAATTTTCAGATTTGTTCCATGAAATGTTGTATACACACGTTTCAGGGGTAGACACGCGCTGCAGTAGTCCTGTTGCGCGCAATGTTGTGCAGTGTTGCGTCGTGTGTCTGCGCCTTGATATCTTTACATGAAATAAAGGTATTCGTCAAGGATTCGATCATTTTATATTACTGACAACGAATTGAAGAAATATTTTATTAATAAAATAGAGACTTTGAAACGGAAGTGAAACACAAGTAGAATAAGAGACTTCCTTGTCTTGTAATTTGTACTTTTTTGGTAACTAGATCATAAAGCAGATTTCGTGTGACTGTGAAAAGCTCGCGACACGATCGGTGACGTAAGCGTGCCTTACCGCGACCGTGATGTTTTCTAAAATTTGGCGTGCCTTGCCGTGCCTTGACCGTGTCACGAGCATTTCACAGTCATGAAATCCGGCTCTATTTGAGGGAAGTAACTGAACCAGTTACACGCGAGGGGATGTGGGTAGGGAATGGACGGTGCATGCGCAGGACTTGAATGAAAGGCTTGTCATTAGCTTTCAAACGTACGTTCAAACAAACTGAAAACTACTTGACGTTTGCATAAAGGCGTAATTTACAACTGACATTATTAGAATGCTTTGAGCGGCTTTTATTGTGAGGCAAATTTTATCAATAGACCTTATTCGCTTGGGCGTATCTGTTTTCCCAATACAGGTCACGTGTCATTCCTCTGGGACTTTTTCCTTTGTTTAATGGTAACGCTTGAGAAGATACATTAATATGGATAAACATCAAACAAAGAATCGTATTCCCAAGAGGTCTGAATTGGGAGAACTACGTCCAAGTGAATATAGCCTGCGTGAGATGTACTGCCGCTGTCCCTTGTTAATAATAATTGCGGGATACCTGTGTTGTGACTGAGTATGTTACCAGCTAGTAACGCCTGCTATAAACCATCATTTAGCATTCACTGAAATAGTTTGTATTGCAAATCGCACTTCTTTTCTTTTCATTTCTCGGAGGAGTTTGCATGTTGGGTTTTACTTTAGCCTTGGCAGCAGGTCTGTGTGCTGCACTGGCTTCTTCATTCGCTAAGTTCGCTATGTCTCCTGAAATCCTGCGTCGTTTCTTGTGTAGCAGCGAAGCTCTTTCCCTCGTTGACAGTCTTCAATTACAAAGTTACTGTTCTTGGGTGAGTTTATTTTTCATTATTAGTTGTTTTAAAAACCCAGTTTTTCTAATGTCGTTCTTTTTTAATTTGTTTAGGTCGTTGTGTCTTGCAGAGTTTTGTCTTTTGCTCTGGTTTTTGTATTCAACGCGCTAATGTGGACAATGTTTGTCAAGTCTCTCAGAAAGTGTTCATCAACAGCAGTAGCAACGGTTACCAATACAGGATCAAACCTTGTTTGTACGGTAAGAGGAAGATCAATCTTTTACGTAACATACTAGACTGTATTGCTGTAAAACCTACAGATATCTCTTCTTATTGAGAAGTATCAGCTCAATATTTAAGCAATAGAAATATCACAGTACCACCTACCGAGCCACTTGTTTCTTCCTATTTAATATCTTCTTATTAGTCTTATCTAAAGATACAATTTTTTGAAAATTACTTTTTTTAGGTAAACTACCGTAGCAGGAAATTCCAAACTTTAAAAAATCATATATTCTGATTACATACGACTTTTTCTGTCATCTCTTTGGTTTTGAACATATCTCAACAAGTTCAATTCAAATGCACTTATTAAAATTTTGCATATCCCTTGTTTTCAATTTCCCACTAAATTGATGATGTCATTTTCCCCGCCAAAAATTGTAACATTGGTAAAACTAAAAAGAAGAAATATTTTTTTTGGTGAGCATTCTTCACATGTGAAATTTGAAGTTGATTGGACTTTGCTGTAAAAAGGTACTAAAATTCACATTTAAAACTGCTGATTTCAGTACTGTGCCAGCCCAGCATGATATACAGCTTTAAAGAATCCTAGTCATCCGCAATACATTGTGTGCCTATATTATTGTTTACATACCTAGATTCACTGCTAAACTTTAAAATATCTGCTTTAAAAGATGAACTGACAATGTATGAATATCTTCTGATAGTAATTAATAATAGATTATATTCATATAGTGCATTTATATGCAATACCCCCAAAGTGCTTTCCATATCCATAAATAGATATGTATATCTAATTGATTACATAAACTTTTAAAACTATATGTTGTTAATCAGGTGTCATTAAAACAACAATTTAAATAAATCAGTGTTTTAAGCTGTTTCTTGAAGAAAACATCAGTCTTGGATCAAAGATCATTGCCCACTTCTGATGGGTGTAAATACCCCAGCACAAAAAACAAAGTTGGAAGTGGATTCTAACAGCTTTACCTTCAGAGCTGCCATTTTGCCTGGCAGAGAAAATGGTGGAACTGAGAATTGGCTAGGATGGGGATAACCATCTTCATTTTCAAACTACAACTTAAGGAAAACCAGTAATCTTGAAGTAGATAGTATGGGTTTTCATGACATACTATGGCACTGATTAAGATGTTTAAACAAGAAAATGCTGCTTGAATTGTATGTAGCTTTCTCAGGTGTCAGAAATGCTTTCTATGGACATTGATAGCTAAAAAGGTCATAAAATGCATAAATTTATAGACATGAGTAAAGTTTGCATCACCATCAAAATATTTGGCCTTAGATTTTTTACGCACAGGTGAAATTTTGTGAAAAATTTGCTCTCATTACTTCCCATGTTATGTCATTTTTTTCATATTGGCATATTTTGTAGATCTTTATGAAAACTTACTTTTAAAGATGTCATATGAATATGTATAATAACCTCCTTTCTTTCCATTCTTTCTAGTCCATGTATTTCATAGTGCTACACGGTCCACATATTCATATAATTGTATTTCAATTACTGCGACCTAACATCTATTTCACCCATCTATTTCACCCTGCTCCCAGTAGCTCAGCTGGTAGAGCATCGGTAGTACAAATCCGAAGGTTGTGGGTTCGAATCCCAGCGAGGTCGGAAATTAATTTTTCCAAATTTATTTCCAAGGGTCTTTTGCCTGGAATAACCTCCTTTCTAAGCACTTTAACTTTCCATTATTTCTAGTCCATATAAAATATGTCACTGGTTTTTGGTTTTGAGATGTTTGCTTTTAACTTTGAAAATTTGGCCGCCATTTTGAATTTGATCAGCTTTATTATATAAACAGAATCATTCAGGTGTTCCTTGCTCATTCAAAAGAACTACAGCACTCATGCAGAAAGGATGCACAGAAACAATGTCCGTGAAAGTCCTTAAGTTGTGATGTATTTCTGGGTTGGATTAGAGTGAATCTAGTCTGTCTAATAGGTGACGTCACCTTTGTATATCGAATTATTACCAAATGATATACACATCCAAATAGAAAATTGGCCTCTTGCAAACACACACTCAGTGGGCTGCAAATGACTCAAGTGGGCTGCTAATGCATTATCCAGTCCTACAGCCGATTGGTTTTTGGTTCATCATCTGATGAATTGTAACCAATTAGAGTTTGGCCTTGTTTATTGATAATAATGCTAATAAAATGACTTTTGTCGGGAATATTGTTTATTTGCACCCTTGTAGTGTAATTTGCATCCCTCCAAAAGTCATTTTTATTGTCCTATTTCAATGACTTGGCCAGGATGTGCATAATGAAAATCTCTACTTTTCCCTTTGGTGTCTATCTAGGCAGTCTTAGGTGTTACATTCTTTGGAGAGAGTCAGTCACTGAGATGGTGGACTGGAGCATCATTGATTTTAATGGGTCTGGTATTGATACACTACAGTAGCAACACAAATACCTTCTTGCAAGGTGATAGTCACATGGAACAAAGTGAATTAACAGAAGATAAGAAAGAAAGTTAGGATTATAAAGAAAGAGGCCTTGGCAAGTATTCAATTAAAATCCATGCTTTTTTAACATGTGAATCATTTTTTTAAGGGTAGGGGGTTAGAAGCTCCCATAAAAAATTCCTGTTATAGAAACCAGGGGTTAGAAGGGGGATTTGCAAGGTACAATTGTACTATATACTGAAATTTCAATTTAAATATTTCTTTAAGAAAAGAAGAATATTTGAACAAGAAAGAAAAATTCTTAGTACATGTTTATGGTCAGTTTTTTCTTTTCATTTTGGCAATGGGAAAAAGTTACTAGTGGGAAAAAATTTACTAGCTTGCAAAGATTTGAAAGTAAAAAAAAGAAAAAAAATTGAAGCCCTGAGTTCCACTCCTTGTAAATTCATGAATGAGAAATATATTTGCTTTAACTGAGTTAGCAAAACATAATTCAAAAGGTTTCCTATTACGATGTCGTTCAAGTTCCTGTTGTTGTTTTTTTTTCCGGTACATAAACATAATTACCCAATTATTAAACACCATTTTTCTGAAACTTAGGGACTGATCATAAAGTAAGGGGGTGGGGGTGAAAATAGGGGGTGGCTCACATAATTTTGAACTCCTTGAAAGGGGTGGGCTGTCTATAAAACTGTACGTTTGAGGCAGGTAATTTGCAATTCCTGTATGGAAACAGGGGGGAAGGGTCATCACTTGTTTTTACCTCGTTTTATACAGGGCCAACAAAAAAACGAGCTCCTTCAAATCGAATTTCACCCCTCTCCCTTTACTTTATGACCAGTCCCTTACGCAATATTATTAGACCATGATCTGAATTACGTGCGCAAAAAGATACAAAAAAATCGGAGCGGATCTTTCTGTTGTACGCACGGAACCATTGTCTTTCTTCCTGTGAACTAAGCAAAAGATTTTTCGCAGCGGAAATTTCAGGTATTGTTGGCAAGAGTAAATAGCGTGGTTTTTGTATGAGCGGGAAACGTATGGTATATCTGCTAGTGTTTTTCACAAAATTTGGTACAATTTATTAGTACAGTACTGTGAGTTTGTCCAAATTTCATGGATACCTGCTAGGGTTTTTCTTGAAATTGGGTACCATTTATTAGTGCTGTGAGTTAGCTCATATATGAAAATTCGTAGAAAGTTTAAAGTAAAATTCACACCTACAGTGTAGCTCTTGTTAACTGAACGCGAGGACCGTACCGTAAGTTGTGGACCAGGTTTTACTACTGCTTTAGCGCGTAGCGCGTGAGGCCATAAAAAATGCATGAAAAATATGTCTAGGTTCCAAAACGTACGGACCGAGCAAGCGAGGTTAATAAGATAATGATTACATAGCAAACTAGGTTATTGTATAATAGCTTCAAGGCCGCAAGCACAAAAGTAGGGTTGGTGGTCCGTACCGTAAGTTATGGACGGCAAATGTTGGCTAACGAGAGCGTGTGAGATCGCCCTGCCATGTAACAAAACCCCTTATGCGTAGCATTTTCCTTAATTTTGTCTTATGCATTTTGAGTCCAGTCTCAGTCTCAGTCCAATCCAGTCCAGTCCATCCCAGTCCATCCCATTCCATTCCATTCCATTCCGGCTGAGTTCACGTTTGATGCCTCCACGTTTCACAACGTACCAAATCTTGTGGGCATCATAATCTAAAGTAGGCAAACAACGCGTATATTTTTGTTGTTATACATACTGGAAGGACTTAAGTGTTTTTAAGATGATCACAACTGCACAAGAGAGAAATAACAGGACAAAAACATAGCGATGTATCCCAGCTTGTTTGTTTGACCCGTACTATCTTCCTGTCAAATAAGCCCATTGGTTTGAAGAGCCTTTTATTTACATTTAAGGCAATTCATGGTTTTGTTCCAGTTTATCTTCGAGAGCCACTTATGAGACATCTTAAGATCTTGTGCCAGCTCATGCAACACCTTTTATCAGTAGAGAAAGGACTATTGCTGACGTGAGGTCTCTTGTAATGGCAGCGCTAAAATCACGGAACCCATTGTCAAAGGAACTCCGTGTTATTCAAAACTTAATACCAATTTGAAACTTCCTTTAGCGACTTGATTATGATCAATACCTTAAATTTTAAATTGTACATATATTTATGTTTTGAGAATATTTGCTATCTTCATACACTGTAATTAAATTTTATGAACTTCGATTACAGACTTTTTGTAATGTTAGTATATTTGAATATCTTTTTATTTGTTTAGTAATATTGAATGATATTATCCTTATTTAAATTATACATTACTGTAATTAAATTTTATTAACTTTATTATAGACTTTTTGTAATGTTAACATATTTTTAATATCCTTTTATTTGTTAGTAATATTGAATGATATTATCCTTGTTTTCCCTTGGCTATTCCCTACAAATTCAGTGCTCGTTACGGAGAAAGACAACACAACACACCCATGTTTGACGCGTTATGGCTATGGGCCAAGAGACTCAAAGACGCTTTATTAAAAATATTCATCTTAAACTATATCATAGTGGATCTATAAAATCTGGACTTGGCTCAGTAAACGTGAGGGCATAAAAACGCTTGACAAAGCGAGTAAGGCATGGGGAAGAGGTAGGCAAAGAGTCAAAGGCTCCCAGAATGTTCAGAAACATGGTCGGAAAGAATAGCCCTACGGGTCTTAGTACTTCTCGAAAAAGAGCTTAATTTTCTAGCAACTGCCATTAAAGGCACCAGCTTTCTCTGTTTGAGATACAGCCTTTTATATTTGCAAAATCCTTGGGGGAGGAGGAGGGGGAGTTACTCGCTGTTTTGCCTCAAGATGCCGATATTGAAGACAGGAATCATGAATCTCCCATCTAAAAAAAGGAGAACTCAAGACTCGATAGTTTTTTCCTAGACCAACTTATATATGCCTAACAACTGAGAAATTTCAAGTTTGCAAAGCATCATGAAAAGTATAGTTAAAAAGTTTCAATCAAGAGCTCAACGAAAACGAACTGACTAGCAACAAAAATGTCCGAGCTTCAAAATATCATAAACGAGAAAGAGCGAATCATCCCAGAACAAGACTTCACGAAGAACAACATGAAAGTGATATGGAACGGGATGTGAAGGAAAGATCAGATATCTAAATGGAAAGCTAGAAATGCTTACTTAAAAGAATAGTTTACATTTTTTATAAATCACGAATTAACTACAAACCTCTTATCGCTAAACTGTTTCTCCGTAGATGTTATGATGAAAAACACAGGTAGCACGCACCGATCACTCAAACAGTAGAGTTCTAGTATACATTTTCGGAAGCTTAATAAACAGCTTATGGTGAAATCTTTAAATTACGATAGTTTTGATGTAGTTATAGCTATCGGCCTAGAAGCGAAATTTGAACGTGTCTCACCAAAGAAATGTAATGGATACGAAGAAATTCCGCTACGTGGATGAAAAACTAGATGCATCAAATTAATATTTGTAATAATAACTCGAAAGTTTAAACTACTAAATACTTCACATTGTAATTTCCACTCCTTTTTTTTTTTCTCCTTAATTTTAAGCGTGACTTCTTGTAATTTTATAACTTTTAAGTTATAAATTATATATATGTGTGCAAATAAACTCAAGTCTCTACATCTAGTTCGGTATTTAGTGTCAAAATCAAGCGATCCATTTCAAAGTGATTTCTCTAATAATTTTTTCCAAAAACAAAGGACATTCAGTTTCAACGTTGCGCCCAAAGCAGATTTGATCAGTTTCTTCGATTGCAATGTCGCCTTTTTCAAGCTCTTTCTTTTGTTCTTAATACGATTCAAACTAACCATTAATTAAGACAAATATGTTATGATTTTCATTCTCTTCCAATTCTCGCCATTACATCCAATTAAAATTGGAAGGGACCCGCGTTTCATCAGTAACTAAGGAGCTTGTTTATTTTAGATACTTATTGGTTTCAGTTATTATTCTAGAAAGTTGCCTAAAATAGTTCAAGACAGATTAGTTCGAGAGCAGTTTGGCACATGCGCATTAGAAGCAGGCATTGGAGATAAACACTTTAATTCCTTATGGTTTAGTCATCTCTTTTTAAGCTAACCCTAGTTAAGACATGAGTTTTTACATGGAAAATGTCGTTTAGGCTTTAGTTTAACTGTTTAGTTTAGCTCACCGATTTTGAAAAGAACTCAGTCCCAACGGGTGATTTGTGTGGTTCTTCTTACGGCATGGGAGTTGCCTCAACCATAACGTCGAAAACGTCATACACTATCAACCCAGTGTAAACCGGTTTGACCAAGCTCCAAGCAGGTTTTACGACTCGGTACGTAGCCAAGCTCCATAACTAGGCGAGGTCAGAGCTTGTTTAACTCTGGGAAAAGAGAGAGAGATACGACAGCAGAGAGAAAGATACAAAAAGAGACGCATATTCGCCTCCCCGAAATTCAAAGAAAGACTGGGCGTTACTCAATTTCGTCCCAAAATTCAATCCCAGAATCCAGTGCAAGATGGCGGCACCTTTTGATCTCGTCCCCAAATTCAGCCCCACACTCGGTATTAAGGCATAGGACAATAGAAACCTAGCTGAAAGATTGTAACAGCTCCAAGCAATGAAATAAAACTTGAGTCAGAGAAGTCTGGTCGATTGTTACTAGAGGAACGTCCCCCAAAAAACCCGCTAACATTGATGTCTTTTTTCCTTTTTCTGTTTTATTTCAGTGCAAAATGTTGGTGCATCAGGAGATGCACTAGTTTAGAGGAGGGGTGTCCTTTACTTTTGCTTATTTTGTATAGAGTATTGTGATTGAAGACCAAATCTTTTATCAATAATATAAACTTGGGATCAGCATGAAGCACCTTGGTGAATGTAGTTGAAAAATTGGATGTAGGCATTGTGTTAGCATCGTTTACGTATTATTTTTTGACTTGTGCCCCTGGCCGTACTGTTTATAAGTTCAACATTGAGGGGCACGAGTTTATCACTACTTTGTTGCCACTGTCAAGTGCCACACTCTCTCAATAAACACGATTTATTTATATATGTAACGACTCGAATGGCATAAAAGCAGACGTTCGGTGTAGTTCGAATCACTTTGGTTCGCACAGTGCAGACAGCTTGAAGAAGACATATCTTGCTCTACTAAGGTAATGCTTCTATCTAGACGTACCTTCATTTCTTGTAGATTATTGTTGGGGTTTATTTCCATGTTTATTCAATTCTATTACCATTGGTTTACAAATATTAATCCCCTTCCCTTTTTTGTCTATCGTCCAGTCATGGTAAAACAATCAGCAAAGCGTGCAAAAAGACAGCATTTTCGGCCACCACGCTTTCCGAGTCTGCAACCCCGCTCCAACTAACGACGTACTGGACATCTTTTATCGTGGATAATCACCTCAATTATAATTATCATGGATTTTCAGCTTAGAAATTTACTTTTTTACTAGAGAACACTTCTTGTACGATAGATAACAAACATGTTTAGTATGACGTCATCTCACTTCGCATTTTTCAAACCTTTAAGCTAGACTCAAACTTAGTAACAGCTCATTAGGTGCAGTCTCAGCTCTTTCGATTTACTAGGATTTATCATGATTAAGATTACCTTCTGTTCTTTTTACAAAATCTGGCAGAAGTTTTGTTTTACTATTAGACTTCCAGTGTTCTTTTCAATTTACCTGATTAGAAACAGCCCTTGTTTTAATAGGCAGGTGGCACCAAATAGTTATTAAGGCTAACAGACCTGGGAAGTTTCGTTAATCAAGTTTATAATTTCAAAACTTTGTTTTAAACAGGTATCCAAAAATGTCCATCACTCTTGTAGACGAACATTCACACCATCATGACTACACAGGCAACAACTACAATCTAGGATCAAAGAATAACTTCAAGGAATACAAGATTGAGAGCGGCAAATGGATCCTTTACCAGGACACGTTTTACAACAAGAAAAATGATAATTCTAATCGTGTCATTGTCGATTTCAGAGGCCACAGTGATTCTTACAAGAAACTTGATTTCAGTCCTCTTTCCCTCAGGAAAATCGACGATACCAAAAACTCTTGCATTGTTTTTGAGCACAAGAACTACTGCGGACACTCCCAGGTTAGTTTAAGTTTAGATAAAATCATCCATTTCTTCACTGAACTAACTCGGCATCAGCCTTGTCAGACAGCACTGTCATTCTCTTTACTATTTAAATTTGCTAAAAGGTAATTCAAACTACAATACAGATACGTGAAATATCAAAGGACTGCCGCACTGAATATGACACAAAAACTGTTAATAGTACACTAAATTCCTGTCATAAATTTTTTTACCGTTAAACAATGTAGTATTTTGAAAATATTCACTGAATTAAGATATAGTCTTGACACTTTAGTTGCAGTACAAAAACGTTCTTCAAAATTCTCGAATCTTAAGTGTTTACATCAAAAGTTGCTGAAGATGAGGGTTTCATTTGCAGTCCATGAATTCCACTAAGTGACTTTGATTTTTTGATCCATACAGCATTACATAGGCAGTTGCCCAGATGTGACTACTAATTTTGAATCTGGTCGCCCCGCTGGCGCATCTTCCATGATCATTTGGCCCGAGGAAAACTGGATACTTTACAAACAGAAAGACTACTCAGGAGGCTTCCTGACTTTAGGCTGTGGCAGGTACCCCGATTTAAGCAAACAAGGATTCGAAGATACTTTGGAGAGTTTGGAGAAGGTCCAATACACACAATCTGATACGGGCCGTGAACGTTCCTTACAAGTGTACATTTCATTATGTTTACATTAATATTTTAGTATAGACGTTTACGACATAAACATGAAAACCAAAGACTGTGTGCCAATTATGGCGGACAGTGAAGTCAAAGTTTTTCTAGAAGATATCCCTGGATCAAAACTTTCAGATTTTCAGCGAACAGTCCATGGAAACCTTGATGGTACTGCAGCTGCCTTTATAATGTCGTATTAAGCCAGTAAAGCTGTGTTTATAATCTTAATCTGAAGCAAAGTGTACGGAAAGTCAAGTAGTATTCCTATCACAGTACAGCTGTACGATATTCTTTAGGTGAAAAGACATTGTTAGTCAACTTCGCCTCCATTTTTTTATTCTGATAGCCCCTAGGACTCATTTTCATGTTTATGTCGTAAACGTCTTTCAAAATACATATCAGACCGAAGTTGTTTATTTTTAAATCAATTTTAATCAATTCCTTTAAATATTTCGACATTACAAGTTGAATTAAAAAACCTTAACTGAAATTGTCTCCAAATATTCTGAAGAACTTTCTTGCCTCAAATTTCCTTTTACGATATTATTGGGTAATTTTCCTGTCGATTAAAAACATTCCTTATTATATAGTCTTTGATTTTGTAGTTTTGCTTGACTTGAAAGCGATTGCTCATCTTCGAAAACGTCGGGTTCAAGTTCACCACAGGTAGCCCACGCTGACACAGCTCCACAGTATATCCCCTTCATTAATACCGTATTCCTAGAAAAAGAAAGGACTTCATATTTACAGCTTTAGAAGATTTTTTAAAGACAGGTGCTCTCACATCAAGTTTTAGTGATTTTAGAGTGATGGTACTTTGGAACCAGTCATTATTTACAGGGAGGGGGGCTGGTGGAAATAAAAAGGGGGGCACATTTTTGGGTAGGAAAAAAGGGGGTCAAAGATGTTTATGCAACAATCGCAACAACAAAAATACGTGTGTAGGGGAGGGGGATCAGTATAAATTGTGTTGTCTATAAAGGGGAGGGCCAGTAAAAACTGAGCATTACATTTGTCATTTGCACCTGCCCCCCACTATACTCACATGTGGCATCATTAGGCTTGAACCAGCAACCCACAGTGGTGAGAGACAAATGTTTTACTGCTATGCCACTAATTCCATTGTTTTTCTTTAGTGTCTATTTGTCTATTGGACTTCAACTACTAGTTTGTTTCATGGCTTAAGTACCATCACTCTAAATGTTCAATTATATTTTTTTCTTCCAAAAACAAAAAAATCGTGATAAGTAAATACTTAGAGATACTTAAAGATTGAGAAAATGAGAATTAGAAACTGGATGATATATAATATCAGGATACTGTACATACTTCTTTTACTTACTTCTTTTCTTTGCACTTGACTTTCTTTTCCACTTAAAAGAAATACACAAAGATTCATTTATACCAGAATAAATAATATGATACTTGGCTAATTTTGGACTGTACTCCCACTGTTAATGTTTAAATAATTGGTTACTTCATGTAGTCCTTAAGGGTCATGAGTCATTCCCTCTCTTCTCTAGTTCTTTAATAGTTGTATAATTTGTAGTCTCACTTAGCTTCATAGTTGACCCACCCTCCCACCCTTATGGTGGACAGAGAATAATAATTCAGTCAGTCAGTTCTAGTTGATTCTGCATTTTGTTCTGATATTTATCCTGGTCAATAAACCTCTCCTTCTGGCCAAACAAAAGGTTGTGCTGTTTTTATGGTACTGTCCAGTAGATACAGGGATATTGAAGAATTTTACCAATTTTGTTATTGCGAGGTAGCCAAACCCTGTCACTAATCACAATTTTTGTCAAATTTGTGGAAAAACATACAAGGTATGCATAATGAAATAGAAAAAATGAGAGATTGGTTCATTTTTTCCTCGCACACACTGTGATTGAACCAGCAGATGTTGTTAGTTCTGTACTATCATGACGAACCACATGCCATGAATCTCCATTGTTCAAAAACTAATCTATTTGTGTATATACATCTACCTTTGGTTTCTTCTTTTTAGCAGAGGACCTTGAATTCCAAAAAAGAAAGAAGTATTACACATTATACTTATAATACCATTAACATTAATTAAGTAGAAAGTGTGGGTGTGACACAAGACAATACCACATTGCCTTTTACCAATGTGAGACTCGATGGGCTCATTTGATCCCTGTAAATTATATACCACGTGACATAAGTTTGTCTGATGTGTTGTTCTTTCTCTTGCCAAGAGGGTGTTTTTCTGGGTTCTCCAGTTTCCCCCTCTCTGTAGCTGGTGTGTTTGCCAAGTAAATCTAAATTAGTTTTCAGAAAACATATATTTTGATATTTTTTGTTTTAAAACTGTGTTATCTTACCTATGGTATGACATATCTCCACCATCCTTTATTGGAAAAGATAAAAGCCACATTAGAGACTTTATATCAGTATGAGGGCAGGGTAGAGACATTTCCAAACAACAGGCTTATAGCTATGTTAACATACGAGTTGCAGGCTGAATAAAGAGATCTTTTGTGTCTGTTAGTGTAGACTTTAAATATTAGTTTCTGTTTCATGGGCTGTCAACACTCTACTATTATGCCTTAGTTTCACAGATTGTTTCAATTGTTTCACAGATATCTGGTACGCACTCTAATATTTTTAATGTACTTGTATATATTGACTGTTGATAGTACCTCTGTAACACCCGCACTCAAGGCAGAAAGGTTTGTAAATGAAGTAAGCTCATCCAATGTACTTGATGTCCTGAGATTTCCCTTCTGTTGAACAAACAGAAAACAAATAATGCATCAAAATATAACAATTATTCGTTTTAATAATGCTTTTTCATGGATAAGGGTCATTTATTCTCTTCAACTGCAATCTATCCAGTAAGGTCACTGTCTTAGACATGCAAGGAGCAGCAGCAGCAGATTTAAGGGGAGGGTGATGGGGGTGTACACTGCCCTAAGAACAGGAAAGTGGCCTTCTGAACTCCTATTAGGGACTTGTCAGAAATTAGCAGGGGGGAGGGGGGGTGGAATTTTGAAATGAAGTGGTGAAAATTTAATGACCCTCCCAAAGTAAAGGATCAAAATATCTTGACCCTACCCTATATCACAGTGTCTTCAGTTTTCATGACCCTCCTTTTTCTTGGTCTATTTTTTAGTGACCCTCCATTTGTAGAGTCTTAAAAAGTGATGACCCTCCCCCCCTGCTAATTTCTGACAAGTCCCTTATGTGTCCCTTTCACTCAGAACTATTACAAAAACTACAGGTGCACCCCTCCCTAGAAAAAGTCCTGTATCCATCCCTGGGCAGGAGAACCAGCTAGCTACACATCATATACACCATATTGAAAAATTGTTGGGTGCAAAAGGTTAAATCATTGAAGGTAAGACCCAGGGGGATTCTGGGTAAACAGTTCATGAGGCCCATAACATTCTTTTCAAAGACTGGAAGTAATATTTGAGAGTCACAACTGTAATACCTATGCATAATTTGGGACTCATGAACTGTTTACCCATAAATCTTTCAGTCTTACCTTCTATGATTACCTACTATGACTTAACCATTTGGTGTATTCTAGGGCCAAGTTACATGCTCTAGTAAGTGGGACAAGGGCAGCAGTCATGTTTGTGCTCATGAGAGCTAATTAATACTACCAAAATTGGTTGGAATATAGGTTCCCTTTACTCTTCACTCACTACTAAGGAAATAACAGAACCTTCTATACACTACCTTTTGCTTTTTGGTTGGCAGTCGGAGAAAGTTTTCTTCTTCATAACTGGCAAGGAAAAAGGTTTTGTATAATCATTTATATTTTGGAAGAATTAGAACGCTTGTTCTCTTGGAAATATACTAACAAGTCCTTGTATAATTATATAATTTTATCCCAATGTTATATAATGCTTCTAGGGCTAATCTTTCTGTGAGTGAGCAGATTTCATGAGTGCGTAATGTCTGGTACAGTACTATTACTTACAGCACATACATTGGTATACAGTATTGATTGCTAGTAACACACAAATGGCTTCTTCATCATTCTTTTCATGTGAAATATTCATTCACAACTTGTAGGCATAGTTAGGATAAAGTCTAGTACAGCCAAGATACAATGAATTTGTGGTGCTGTTTCCCAAGGATGGTTTGAGCAGTGAAGTAGTTCAAGATCTTATAAGATAATCAATAAAATTACTGTATTGCTAATTAAATGTACTTTACATACTTTTGTTGGTGGGCATCTTCTTCACGTTTCTTAGAGCTTCTCCAGTCAGTCAGAGAATCCTCCTGGAATAACAATTAAAAGAAGTTATAATTAAAAACAAAGCCAACACAGGGAATCAAAGAGAATGTATTATCATTAAGAACAGAACAAAGTCAAGGTTTAAAAAATCTAAGACTGATATTACTCGACTAAAGTTAAAGTAAAGCAATTTATTTATAGAACATTTTTGCAACCAAGTCAAATCTAGATGAGGCACTTTCTTACTATTTTCACTTCTGCCCATCAATTTAATTATATCTGCTAGTCATTTTTGGCAATTTCTGGAAGCCAAGGAGCTAGATTGCAGAAACGGTAATAGTTTAGAATGAACCAGAAAGCATTGTTGTTAAGGTGTCAGTAGAGTGACAGTGGGTTAGTGGTAGAGTGCTATATACCCCAAATGACTTGTAAACAGTTCTGATGTTATTTAATTTATACTAATAATACTACTTACTCTTATTTCAAGTGGAGCTTCACTGTACTCATCTAAAACAGAAGTGACAAAACATTAATCAAAGTATATTTTACTGTCCCACTGGCAATGCAAGACAGTTTGTATGAGGAATTACAGAATGTCAAATCCTCATGAAACTTGTCTTACAAGGCCATATCATTACCAAGCTAGAATATTAACCTCTAAGTTCTTGTATAATTGAGCTGCTTAGAGCTTTCTTCTTTGCATTCTCTGTCCTCTTCACTTTCCTTGAGCTGTGACCATCATCTGTATGAAAAATCAAATCAAAATATTATTGAAATCATCATTAGATGAGTTACCAGGTGACAGAGTGCAGAAGCAACCATTACCTAGCTGGTAATAGGGCTGCCAAGGAATTTATTTGCATGACACCAGGATCCTGAGCCTGTGCAGCCTTGCTAAAATCTCTCCAGGTTTTCCTTCATCCCCAATAATCAGTATTTTGTTTCATTCTAACTTTTTGTTGGTTCCTTCTCAACTTGTGCTTTGAGAGTTTTTTCTGGCTTTCCTCCTCCACAAAAAAACTTTTAAATTCCAATTTGACAGCTGGCCTCAGCAATTTGAATGCGCAGCTCTGGCTTGGGAACTTAAGAAATCTCTCCCCACCAGCAAGATTGACATAAAATGAATTAATTGCAATTTACAATTTGCACTCACCATAAGGAACTGCTGTGACTCTAGGTGGAACATACACTCCTGATTTAGAAGGACCACCTGTTTCAGTAGCACTGTCATCACTATCATCCTCGTCATCATCATCACCAAACTACGATATTTAATATATAATTTCAATTCCAGGTCACAAGGATTAGATTGATAGATACAACTCTGTTTTATTAGGGACCATGGAGCTTAATTTTGAATGGGGGGTGCTAATGACCACCAAAGGATAACTGTTATTGATGCATGAATAGTAAATATTAAGTAATTCAAAATGATGGCAAAATTATTTGGGGGGGGGGGGGTGCTATAGCCCCCCAGTCCCCCTACTGCTGCAGTCCCTGTTTATGAATGTAACAGAGTTCACACAAGCAAAAGGCTGGTACATGCAATGCAACATTGCCTGTCTCAAGGAAATTGCACCGTGTCCACCTGTTCAACTATTGCATGTGACATCACCAGCAATGTCAAAAAAGTAGAAACATTATTTCTCCTTCAGTCATGTAACTGGCAATGTTACACAAAACTTTTGAGGGTGTGATTTCCTTGTTACAAGCAAAAGTGCAGGTAATGTTGCCTCACGTGTCCGATCCTTAAAGGGACTCCAAGAGGGATTCTCAATAAATGCTGTGACAAAATATCAGAAACAAATAAGAGAAAAGCAAATAATACACAACAAGCAAATATGATGCAGGGATCAATTGCCAAGTGCCTCCTTCTAATTAACAACTCTACCCCTAGCTTGGAGCATAATTTCAGGGAGGAATGTACCTTGCACATACCTTGGTAGCCATGTTCTCTGGGTTAGGCTTGAATCTCATTGGATCATTGTCACCAACTGAATAAAATTAGAAAAAATGAAATGAAATAAACTGTGGCCATTTCACCCACAAACATAAGAAGTAATACATGTATACACCAATTTCAGGAAAAGTTGTTGGAGAGAGGTTTCAAGCCCACACAACTGAACCTAAGAGGACTTTGGGTAGTATTTGCATTCAGTTAATAGTTTCTGTATAAATTAATGCTTCTGTCATTTGTGGCATTCACATGTGTCTTCGCTGTAAGGTCAAGGCATGGCTAGAGTTGTATACCATTATGCTAATCATGTTATTCTAATGTTTCATTGATTACCACCCATAGTCCCTTTCAGTCTAGTCTTGTAAGGCTTGAAGCCTCTCACCAACAATGTTTTTTTGAAATAGGTGTATCCATGCTGAAGGCCTTGCTACCCATCTCTTGTACATTCCAGGTTACCTTGATGGGGGAAGAAGTACATAGGTGAATATGAAACTAGCAAATGTTTTCTAGTAATGTTATTCCACTTTCAAAGCAAGCAAACTTTTTGCTCATTTTTTTGTCTTTATTAAATCAGTTGCTAGTGGAAATATTTTCAGCTTATGAAATTCTGCAAGATATATATTCTGAAATCCATGAAATTAATGCACACCATGAGAGTTGACTCACAAAAAGTTATTTGACAACTTACATCATCACAGAGTACCAATCAGGGAGTCTCAAAACATAGATACATTTTGTAAGTACGCATAAGTGCTTATTTTGAGCTCTGGTTTACCTGTCATCCCTATGGTAACCATCTTTATCAGTTTATCAATCTGGTATTTCATTTTTTGATCAATGGGACGTAGTTTTTCTAAAACCTGTATTAACAAAACAAATTCATTTTAAGACACTGATTGTAGTTCTTTAATTTGCATACATACATTAACTAAAGGTATGTACTTACAGTGCGAATCTCCACCAATCTATCTATGGTTGAGTCTCCTTCGATTTTCTGTCCATCAGTCTTGAGTAGCATGTAGTAAACAATGTTGATCAAATAACTAAAGAAATTAACACATCACAAGCAAATAATTAGCATAATAATAGTTGAGTTCAACTGTTACTTGATTACCAAATAATAGTTACAAATGTTCATATTATCAAATACCATAAATACATGTAAATTAATGTTGTACACCATACAAAAAAGATACTAAACTTTACCAGTGTTTTGGACCCTTCATTAGCCATTCTACTCTAATGAAATGCTCAAGGTATAGTTTACATCATTCATTTATTTCATTTTCATGTTATCTTTACACCAGCAAAGTTCATACTAGTTTAATTTACAGTTGCTATTTGTTTGAGTAGCCTGAGCCCTACATGTATACATACAGCTATGGACCAAATCCATTTGGGTGGGTTTTTTCCCCCACTTCAGACCATGTGTCATTCCCTTAACCAGTCCCTAGCAACTGTCATAAAATGATGAATTCATAGCTACTGTAATGAGTACAATTTGATACCTTAAAAGCAAATGACTCTTCACTTCCAAGAAGCTAATTCCCTGGAGATAGAAGTTTCATTTCAGTACAATCATGTATCTTGAAATTGAATGATCATGATGATTGCAAACATGATAGAACCAAGCAGTAAGCAAGACCAAGCAGCTTATGAAATGGTTGGCATATTAGCACCACCATCAGAGGCTCACAATCGTTCCCAGGAGCATGGACAACAAAAACAAAATTGCTGTCATGATGAATGTTATAACAAAAGAATCCATTGAAGATCTTTTGTTAAGTTTGTTGAGCATTGTGGCTATGAAAACCATCTATAGGTCAAGCCTGTAGGCTGAATTCTTAACTGGGGATTCCTTTTCCAATAGGGTAGACCTGTGCACTATATGCCTGGTCACAGATTACAATTTGCCACCAAAATGAGATTAGCAGGGCACCCAACAGACAAGAAATCTGACCGAAATGACAGACTTCAAAGAAGTTACAACTTGACTAAGTCTATAGACCTATTCAAAAAATGGCACTTCTAATTTACATATTTTCTAAATTTAATGCCTCAAGAGAATTAAAATATGCCATTGGAAAGAAGAAGATATAAAGAAGGGTTTTGTGAAAAAAGATGTACGAAAAAATTATCATCTTAGAAGTTACTGCAGTGTAAACTTTGTACATGACACCAAAATGAGGCTAGTCAGTAATGATCAGCAATATCTAGTACATATCTCTGTAAATTCATTCCATAATATCTTCAAAGAAAAAAATGCCACGGTAATGAAACTTTTCCTGTTCACTCACCTTTGTATGCTTTTTCAGATAAGGTAATATACTGACAAAAAAATTTTCATCAAAGGCATTCAAATAGAAAAGTGAAGAATTGCCATTTTTAGAATTGGTGCATAGTCAGTAAAATCATTTTTTCTCAATTTTGTGTATCTTGGGCTCATTTTCAATTTAACTTCATTTTACTTTTCAAAAGAGCAGGAAAAAGAGGTCCAGACTGGACCTCAACAGCATGTGTGTGTGTGGGGGGGGGGTCATCTGAACCCCTGAGCCCCCCAGCCTACAGGCTTGAAGGTCACCTTTGCAGTAGATATATCTTCATCATCTATCTTCTGTATTAAACCACCAACACGTTGAGATATTTCAGAAACCTTTAAACACACAACAAAAGCCATCCTTTAATTCAATTATTTTCAGTCATTAAATGGAAAATGGAGTAAACCAAACATCAGACATACATAGTAATGAATGAATAAATAACTAGAAGTTGAAAGAAATGAAATGAACTCAGAAAAATCTGAGCTCCAGATGGGATCCCATGGAGTGCACGCCATATACCTGTGAAACAATTACTATATATAACTAAAGGTATTTAGAGCGTATTTAGGCCATGTTTAGACAAGAGCGTTAACCTAGGTTGACCGCTAATTATTTAGCATTGTTTCAACGTGTCTAGCTTAGGTTGAACCTCAGTCAAACACGCAAATCTATCAACTATAGTTCTTGACTGTAAACTAAGCATTCACTCGTGCATGAACCACACAAAGATCGCTAAAGGTATGTGGCTTTTGTTCTCATTGTTCTGCCCTGCTATTTGTTATAAAATAACGGCAATTACATAATAATTTTGGGGGTTTTGTTTCACGGATATATGGTGTAAAACACGCGATACATCTACTGTACCTGTTCATCTATCTCTTTCAGGGTCGCGATGTATTCTGGCAAATCCTTTGCGATCACCTGATCAAAAGCAAACAAACTCTTTTCAGTACTTAAGAGTGCGTGGTTTAGTACATGATCGAGAGTATGAACTTCTGTCTTTAGCGAGTAAAACATCAATAACAACAAAGTAAGTATACATCCACGTGTTGTACCTCTTCGTCCGCCATCTTGAATTTTAAGAAATGGTAGCAACCGCTGACGTAAACCACAGGGATCCCACACCTAAAATTTAGACACGTGACCTAATTTCAAGGATTTTGCTTGCCCCCTCTGGATCCGCCACTGTATGTATTTCGCTTTTAAGTACAAAACGTTATATCAGAAATAGACCCTTCTCCAAAATGGCGGGGGAAAATTCCAATGAGTTCAAATTATACTGAGTTAAAAACTTATACCAGCACTAGAAAGAGCACGCTTATTTTAGTATTAATCCTACAAAGACTCATTATGGCAGATGTTATATCGGTCCAGAAAAATTAAGTTGAAAATTGATAAATTTACAGACGTTTGTTTGATTGGGGGTATACGCCGTACCCCCAGTCATTCCAAACAAACGTCTGTAAATTTATCAATTTTCAACTTACATTTTCTCGGCCGATATAACACCTGACATAATGAATCTTTGACGTAATAGATGCGTGACTCAGACAACTGTAATCATACTGAAAAGAACACAGAGAAACATACTTTTTACGAAAGTATTTCGTACATTTTATCATGAAAACATTTTTTTTTTAAAGAAAGTGGTCATTACTAACCAAACGGCAGAAATCGGACTCAAGGCGATGAAAAATTTGGTTTCATTTGGTTGGTTTGTCTGAGTTGTGACGTCACTGACGCGCAGCGCTATTTATTAGTGCAATCCCAGTTCCGCGTCAACGTCTCCTAGCTTCTTTTCAAACTCCCGGAAGAACTTGACCCAAATGCATTCCCTAAACTGGGGGTTCATTTATTGACAATTTCTTGAAGTTTTGTGGTACAAAATGCCGTGAAGAAAATCGTTGTCGTGCAGATTTTCTGCACACGTGCTGCACAAACTAGGGGGTAATTACATGAGACCGGTACGAACTCAGACCGGCACGACTTTATATCAACTTCCATACATTTCTTTGCTTGCGTTTACCGGAGACCGGTCAGACCGGTCTGACTCATTCCGGTTGCTGAACCGACACGAACGACTCCGTACCGGTCTCGAGTCTAGATCGGTCTGTCATGTAAACGCGAACAAATTTCAGACCGGTCTGGAATCGTCTGGAATTTAACATGACTGTTTTTCATTGCTAAAAATAGCTCCAAAATCAGTCTTCGAAGCTCGTACCGGTCTCACGTAAACGACATTTACCGGGGCGAGTTCGTGCCGCTCTGAGTTCGTACCGGTCTCATGTACTTAACCCCCTAGTCGACCCAAATTGCGTCAGCAACGGTGACAAAATCTACCAAGTCTCACTCGCCCGGGAACTTTTGACATGGACAACAAGAAGTGCTAGAAAACTACTTTTGTTCTTTTGAATAGCAATGCAAGATTCTCGATCTTTCTCGTCATTTTATCGTTTTTTTCTGGCCAATTTTTCTTTGAAAACAGAAAGATAAGTACAGATTATCTCACAAAATATTAGAGTTTGTGTCTTTCCAAACAGTGATAGATGCTTTGCGAACTCCACTTGAACCCGCTCGATTCGGGAAACGTAAATAGTGGCATTATGCATGCGGAACTGCGCATGTCAGGTACAGCTTTTATTAAATTTTACGAACACGGTTTCCACATCGATCGAACTGGCCATTCAAGAGTAGTTACCCCTTCATAGCCCAGGATGTGTTTTTTCATTGATTTTCTGGACTGATCAAATCCTAAGCCCTAGCAAGACCATATTTGGGTTTGACTAGGCCATTTGCACTAACAGGTCACGTGACCACAACCCCCTTAAATCATGTACCAGTGTCAAAATAAACTCCAGAAATGGAAAGAGCATCTCGATGTTAGTAAGAAGGTGAAATTTCAGCCTAAAATGTTTGAAATAGAGGAAATGGCATGAAATATAAAATTCTTATAAGAAATGATTTAGAAATACATGAAACAAGAAATATAAGTGATAGGAACCGACGTTTCGGTGCACCGAAACGTCGGTTCCTATCACTT
>JAAAQI020149123.1:0-10979 GCA_011800005.2 Stichodactyla mertensii
GAGCCTAAAATTTATTTCAATACCCCCCTTTTCAGACTTGGAAAAAATTCAAGGCCCCCCATTTTATCACCCAACCCCCCCCCTCTCCCATAAATAATGAACGGTCCCTAAGTTCTTAAATTAAAACGCGTCTCGGGAAAAGCCACCATCTTAAATTTTCTCTACTCACCTTCTATCGAAATTAGCCGAGTAGAGTAGCCAAGGGGAGCGCGGATTTGTATTAGAATATTAGTAGATTCTTACTAAATAGCATTTTTCTCTGTTTATGATCCAGTCGCTTCTCGATAAGCTGCACAGACAAGCACGGGTCGAAGAAGAAGTCAAAATAGTTCTGAAATATTACTACAAGCACAGAGAAATCACTAAAGAAGAGTACAAAGATATTCTGAGAAAAGCAGTACCTCAGGTAAGGGAACTCAACAAATCTCCACCACACTCCCTCCCTGCCAAAAGGCTCTCTACGTTCGGGAAGAAAACTTATTAATGAGATATTAATGCTAGACGAGCGTTTTTCCAGCGTCATTCTCTGAGACTGACGACAGTAAAAAAACCGCATATTTTACAACCATCACTCCCCATGAGGTTCGCTCCACACATATTACCACTGCATTCAATATTTACAGCACACAATACTCAATTCACATGTTGATTTTTACGGGAGGAAAACCGGAGAACCTGGAGGAAAACCCTTGTAAACAATGTCATCCCCAGGGCCTATGAGATTGACAAGTATAAGCCATTTGCATGATGGCGAAATTTACTACCAAGACCAGAATGCTTTGAGTGGCTTCTATTGTCAGGCAAATTTTACCAATTGTCTCTTTATTCCCAGTAGAGTAAAGAAATCTGAATAACAAAGCATTCTGATCAAGCATTCTGGTCTTGGTAGTAAAATGACGCCATCATGCCAATAGCCCATTCAAACTGCTTTTCAAATCTGCATATGTTTTCGTCGTGATGTGCGTAGCACATTTTCCTTTCGTGCGAAGAAATAATCTCGTTACATCTTATACTAATTAATTTATGTTTCTCTAAAATATATTCACCCTTGTTATTTCAGGTTGCTAACTCGGATCATTCCATCGATCCAGAAAGAATTCGATCATTGGTCAAAAAATACGTGGCAAAAATGAAAGGGCAACGCCTTCTCAAACCAAACAGCTGATGGATTACTGTGTTTTCCCTCTCTTTTTCGTTGTACCTAAATGTAAAAATATATATATACACACACACGTGTACATAGGTTGTTTGTAGGGCAGGTCACGTGACAGCAGCCATATTGAATGGAAGAATTAGTGGGATATCTTTTTTCCCTTTCAGCAGTGTTCCTGCCTTTCAATGTAGCTAGCTTTTTGTAATAACGGGGAGAATGTAGTGCTATCTTTACGGCCAGAAAGACATTCTCATAATTCAAAACTTTGGAAAAGCCATTGAACTTGGAAATAACAAAGGATTCACTTCTTCAACAGCAACTTAAATTTTTATTCAATAATAAAAAAAACCCAACTAAAACCTCTTCTATAGAATTCTAGTTATCTGGTTCATAAGGTAAGTTAAACTAGGCTTACTGTATGCAAAACTTTACATTGCCAATTTGCATTAACAGAGTTGGATTCAGGAATCGGAGAAGGGGGTCTTGAAAATGTCTGCACTGAAGGAACCTCTATGATGAAACAAAGGGGCCAAGGGAGGTCTGGGGGAACCCAAAATAAATCTACCCATGATATATCAAGCACTTGAACAGTGTTTGAACATAAAGCATAAGGGGTACTTATCTATTTACAAGAATTGATAAACCTCTATTCACCAATGCATAGCCTGCGTTCTGCATCAAAGTTCTACTTGGAGTTCACAGTAGAGTGTACAAAGGTATGGCTACAAGGCCTTTAATGTCCAGGTCTGCACCACTAGTGTGGAACTCCCTACCAAACAGTCTCAGAGACCGAAGATACTAATAAACAATTTCAAGAAATAACAAATAGAAATAATGTGGAGACAAGGAACTCAGAAAAATCCGAGTTCCCTGATGGGAATCGAACCCACGATTTTCCGTATACTAGACATGCTCTAACCACTGAGCTACTGGGAACTCTATGTTGAGCAAGGTCATTGACACACAGACTGTATCGCACAAGTAATAAGAGTCTTTAAAAAGACTTATTTATGGAGGCTTGAAAGGGTTTTAGAACTGACATATATGCTAACAAAAATGAAAAACTTTTATATGGCTAATATATGACAGTAAGTGACCCAGAAGACCAAAGACATAGTAAAGATTACAATGAAAATAAAAATATGATGCAAGACATTACTAATGACAACGATAGAAGACTTCATATGTGAGCAAAGTTTTTCATTTAAAAAATTGTAGCTCAAAAACCGTTTGGTAAAAATCTTTTAAAATTGGCTTATTTCATGACTCATTCTTTGATTTGAATGAAAAGAAAAAATTCTGTAATGGAGAATTCTCAAAAATCAATGAAGTTTATTTTAGGATGTTCTCTATTACAGAATTTTTAAATTTTTTCTTAGCACATACAATCCTTTAAATAAAAATCACATGCAAAGTTTAAACAAATTTCTTTTTGCAAGTTCAAATTGATGTTGAATACATTAAGAGCATGCGCACAAAAACTGTTTCGAACCTCCTTAAAGAGCCTACCACTGCTCATGAACATTAAAATAAACACCATGCGTACATTATATATACAGGCTTTTGCAAAAATTATGGCTGCTTTCAATACATATGTATATCAAATAAATATTAGAAATTATGGTATGGCTTCACTGATATTTTAATTTTCTAGTAGTTTAGCATCAAAAGCATTGGATGAAATATCAGCCAAGCCAAACCATATATTCTAATATTTATTTGGTATATAAAGGGTTTAAAATAATGGCAGAGTCAGAGTTGTGGTTATCCCTGATATACGTATATAGCTAATTCAATTAATGTTGTCGCTGAAAAAAACCTAAAAGCTTTCATTTATATTTTGTTTACCAACAGCCTTTACTGTTAGGCTATCTAAGAATTAAGAAGTACATGTCCAAGTTGTAGAATTTGCAAGCATACAGTTTCTTATACTGTAATCATGTCACAGTGAAAAAGTGTCATAGTTCTGCTCTCAAAGCTTTAGGCTTTTTCAGCAACAATGTTAATTGAATTAGTTGTGTACAGCTATTTCAAAAAAGGTTGGTGAAGGTTTTGTTGCATCCTGCATACCAAGGCTGAAATGCACTGTTTCCTCTTGTGAAAACCTTCAATAAACCAAATAACCCTCCAGTGCAGTGCAACTCTTTGGCATATGGAGCCGGCATGCTTTCTTCTGTAATTCATAGTGCATTTCAGGCTTGGTATGCAACATGCAACAAAACCTTCACTGAACCTTTTTTGAAATAGCTGTATATTGAAAGCAGTCATAATTTTTGCAAAAAGCTTTATGTATATTCTGTGCCAACGGGCACTGGGATATGGGAGCTACTTAAGTTTTCATCATTATGATCATTATAAAGCATAATATATAAAACTTGACCTAAATCAGCCCAAAGGTTGATCTGATCCAGGGTCAATATTTACAGATGCACATATCTAAGTAAATTAAATTACTATATTGTGGGTTCACATACATTTTGAAAAGTTTTGGAAACTGGGAAAACGTTTTCCAGGACCTTAAAGTTTTGGAAAATCAAGTTCTAGATTACTTGACAATGGAAAGTCATGGAATTTCGTTTAAGACTAAGTAAAGTAAATAAATATAACAACTCATGAATAATTGAGCAAAACACAATAGAAATCAGTGACCATGGAGGAGGTTGTAAATTCAGATACAAAATCGTCTTCATTTGCATAAACTTTAACTTGAATTTTCTCAGCCAAAATTGATTCATTTCAAAAAAAAAAAATAAAGTATGAGAACATACACCTAGACGTTGTTTAAGTAGTTTACAACATTCACATCCCTGTTGTATCAGATCTACAATCACTTGCCTTTGGCTTGTGTTGCAAATTCTGATACAACATGGCTGCTCTTGTTGTAAACACTACTTATCTTATGACACACCCTAAATCTATTGTTTCGATTGATGTGGTAAATCCCATATTGTCTCCACTATCACTAGTGGCGATAGCTATTGTTTTAAATACTCATTAGTATGTGTTAAACAGTGGCAATAACATTTATTATCACTAGTGAGTAATGAAATATGTAAGAGTTATAGAATGAAAATATGAAATATTTTTTAATTTGGACTTAAACTGGACTTAAAGGCCACAAGGGCAAAGTCCTTGTGGCCTTTAAGTTTCACTCACAATGATTAATCCTTTATCACACTCGCATCCATTCAATAACCCTTACTTGCCAAACAGAAAACTGCCGTCTTGTAAACATGCACTCAGCAGGCCGCAAATGAGTCAAGCAGGCTGATAATGGTATTATCGGCCCTACTGCTGATTGGTTTTTGGTTCATCATCCAATGGATTTTAGCCACTTATAGTTTAGCCTTGTTTATTAGTAATAATGATAATAAAATGACTTTTGTCCAGAAGATTGTTTATTTGCACTCTTGTAGTGCCATTTGCGTCCCTCGCTGCACTCAGGCTGCAAGTGACACTACACTGGCACAAATAAACAATATTTCCTCCAAAACTCATTTAATTGTCAGCTATTATCACATGACCACATGTGGACTGGCGCATGCACACTCCTATGAAAACTATTGGTAAAAATTACGACAGGGACTAGACTTATTCAAGACTACATGAACCTTGCCGCTGTCAGTTCATCGGCTTGACCTCAAGCTAAATATTTTCCCATCCGGCCCTGCCACTCAGTCACATATAATGGCCTAGTTTGGATTTTCTAACATTTACATTATAGATCATTCAAGTCTCGGTTATTGAAATTTGAGTTTAGGGGCTCTGGAAAGCTTGGAAGAGTTTTGGGAATTTTTAACAGTCAAAGCTGTACGAACCATGTACATTACACTTCCATCTCTCTTCACATATCAGTTCTGTACAGATGGTTGGATTTGTGGCCCCATTATCTGCTTTACAAAATTGTTTACTGTATCAACATACTCATTTGTATGAACATAAAAATGAGAGACATGAGGAGATTTGTCCCAGCACTTTGATGTCACATCAATACCCATATTCTTCTGCCAGTGATCTGCAACTGTCTCACATCGTGATGAATCACTAACTTCATCACTCTTTGAGAACAGGAATAGAGAAGGAGATTGAACGGGATTGTTAAAGAACAGTTCTGATCGCTCCATGTAAATCTTTGAGGTATATTTCTCTGTTACCTTGAGGTAGGTTTGAATACTATTCTTCATGAGTGAGCGAAGAATTGGATTTTTAATTGCTGCATTAGAGACGCCATGAGGAATTCCTTGGAAATCAACAGGGCTATCAAAGACTTGGCCTAGAATCCTCTCTTTAACTGGAGAATACTTGCTGTTGTTAATTATTTGGTTTACAACTTGGCTGTACAAATATCCACCAACGGAAAACCCATGGACTATCAAAGGGCTTTCTTGAGTTTCTGAAGTGGTTAGTCTGTCAAGAACTTTGATCGCAATTTGTTCAGTTCTCTTTGGTCGCAGTACCTATTAAAGTGATAAATTAATTGTTGACAATGAAATGTCACAGTATGTGGCTATGCCAGCAACGCTACAGATACATGGAATAGACAACATCCATGGAGCTAGGCAAAGTGCAAGAGATCATTGCTTGTCCAATGAAAATGCTTGGGCACTTTTAGCAATAGAGCAGATTTTGTATGACTGTGAAAAAGTCGCGGCACGAACACGGCGCGGACACGGTCAAGGCACGGCAAGGAACTTCAAAATTCTAGAGAACATCACGGTCGCGGCAAGGCACGCTTACGGCACTGACCGTGCCGCGACCTTTTCACAGTCATACGAAATCTGCTCTATAGTTATAACAGGGAAGGTCAAGGCCATGAGTATTCAAGTATGATTTTTTCAAAGTAATTTCTTTTGCGGGAGGTCGTGGGTTCAAGCCCCGGCCGGACCAACACTCAGGGTCTTAAAATAACTGAGAAGAAGGTGCTGCCTTTGTAATAGTATCTGCAAATGGTTAGACCTTCATGTGGCTCAGATGATCACGTTAATGGCGGTCCCGCGCATTGGAATATATTCATATAGATATTTGCGCGTTATAAATGCATAGCTTTACCCTTTTTTACCCTTCTTCTGTAATACCATCACCAGTTTCCAAAAAATACATGTAGCAATAACCCAGCAAAATGACATGTTTTGGAAATGAATTTCAAACCTTATACAACATTATGCAGAGGTTTCAATAGAAGACAGCTACTGGCAGACAATCACTGGTTAATTCATCTCTTATTGCCGGCTACTTTATGATCAGCAATGTCAATGAATATTTGAAAATGAAAGTATCACTCATCACTCGTTGGTATGACCGGCTACTTTTTTATTTACCCAGCCGTTGAATCTGAAAATTATTGAAACCTCTTATTGTGCTCAATTTCAAAAGTCTCATTTAATAGCATTATTATAATAATGAGTTACTGCAGTGGTTAAGGAATCTAACCCACTTGGGTGTAATGTTTTTTCCATTTCAGACCACATGTCATTTCCTTGGGCATTGTTTCTTTGTTTCATGGTAACGCTTGCGAAGATAAATAATATGTATGAGCCTCAAACAAAGAATGGTATTCTCAAGGGAATGACACATGGTCTGAAATAGGAAAACATTATGCCCAAGCTAAATTTGTTTATTGATGACTCCATATCATCATTACCTCTGCCACTTCTAGTTTTACAGTCATGACATCAGCTCCATGTTTTTGGTAAATGTTCCCGTACTTTTCTAAATGACGGCTTTTTGCCAACAGCCATCCAAATAGCACAACAATAGGCTTGACTTTTTCATCTTTTTTTAATTCTGGTGGACAAGGGTGGAACTCCAGTGAATTGCAGCTTGGTGTGTAATGAAAAGTCCTAGTAAGCACAGCTGCCTTGAGGCCTGGCTTGATAAACTTTAAATAATATGGACAATGTAACTCAACAAGATATTATGAGTATTTTGCAACAAGTAACCAACCATGCATTCAATAGAGGAGAGGGGTTGGAGATGCTCAGGGCAAGAAAATCTGACTCCTGAAAATATGTGGTAGGTAACCTCCACCCAGTTGGCTTGGCTGAGCATCAGTCTGTTGTGTGGGAGGTTGTGGGTTCAAGCCCTGGCTGACCAACACTCGAGATCTTAAAATAACTGAGGAGAAGGTGTTGCATTTGTAATCTGCAAATGATTAGATCTTAATTCATGTCTTCTCAGATAAGGACATTTAACCATAGGCCCTGTCTCCCATCCCTTCCTTCACCTGTATATGGGGGGACATTAAAGAACCTGTTGAACTATTCATGTACCAGTTCAACAGCCAACCACAACTGGAGGCATAACATACTGACATACTAACATACTACTGTAATCATAAAAAACAACATTGAGATCAATCCAATTTTTAGGGAATATTTTTCAACAGGGAGAACCTCTAATATCTCCTTTTCATTTTAATATTTATTATTAATATAAGTAAACTATTACTAATTTTGTTATTATAATTGTCATCATTACTATTACCATTATTATTACTGTTATTATTATTAGAGTGCATACCATATATCTGTAAAAACATTTGTAAGAAATTGCACAAATTTGCACATATTAGTAAGTTCAGTAAAGAGTTGTAATTACAAACTCTAAAAGCGTGCAACAGTTTGCACTAATTAGCACTAGATAGCACTTATAAGACAATAGAAAACAATAGAACAAGCATAATTTAGCACTATATGTTGTATGCTTTCAGTGGCTGTACTTTCTATACGAAACTTTGCACTAATTTGTACAATTTTGTTAGTTAACTTTTTCATGGATATATGGTATGCACTTTATTATCCCTTTTAAATACAGCACTTAGTTTTTGATTCTCAAAACAGTTTTGATTTTCATTTATTCTTGATATGAAATAGCTGCAAGGAGACCTAAAACAGACTCATCAATTTATAAAATATTCAAATTTCTGAATTTTCATGGGAAGACTTAAACAAATAAAAAGTAAACAAAAGTAGAAATTAGAATGGCTCACTGGTTAATTAAGTTTCAAACTGAGAAGAGTATTTTTAAATAATATTAATCTGCTGGAAAAGCTTTTTGCTTATGAGTCTAAAGATGAGTTTTAAGTACAAATAGAAAAATAAATCAACAAGAATCAATAAAGAAAATTTTTGTTAAGTTGACCATTTCACATTGTGTCCATTATTATTATTATTATTATTATTATTATTTTCATTTCGTGATGAAAACTGTTTGAAACTGTTCCCTAAAGAAGAATTGTTAATATTAAAATAAGCAAAAGATTATTTTCGCCTTATTTTTCATAGCTGTATAAGCCTCGAGAAACCACGCAATTCCACGTATAAAAATGTTAGTTCAATGACATTTTATCCCGTCTATAACACGTTTCATACATTAGGATGACAAACATAATTTTCATATTCAACTAGAGACATGCAAATTTTCATCGAATAATCCAAAATAACTCTCTATTTTCTCGCAACGCGAAGAAAAAGGATAGCATCCATTAAAACACAAATGAATAGCAGAAGCAATGTCAGTCAGTGTTCTTATATTGGTATATTTTTCTTTCTGTTTATGGCTATGTCACGTTGCGGAGTGTTGGTTTCGTACACAAGTAAACTATACCTACCAATGATTTTCTTAAAAATTTGGAACGAAGTCAAAATAATGTAGAACATACCGACTGGACATTTTTCTTACCTTTAAACTGAATCTGCGAGCAAACATCTTTATTTGTGAAGAAAATATTAACAAACAATTCGACCCTTCTTCCTTTCGATCAAACGTTCCAAACACATTTTTTTTACTTTTGGACTTTGACTTGTGTTCATGCACCACAGGGTAACCAAAGACTAAATTTAATTGGATAAGCAGTAAAGCGTGACAAGTTGTCTGCCCTTGAATAACCTTGAGCCATGCGACTCCCACAGGAATCCCAAAACGGATTTTAGTTTATGCATTGGAGGAGAGGGGGGGGGGGAGGGTGGTAAATAAGTAAATAAAAAGTATTGATAAACATAAACAAAACAACAAAGTATCTGCCCTAAGGATCAACTTCTTTTCTTTTAACACAGCTGATGAATTGATCTTTCAAAAATCTCACACTGAATCATGGACATTTTTCTAATATTTTATTCATAAATATATATTTTTGAGACTCTGCTTTTTAAATTCCTTGGATCCTGGACTATATAAATACGAAGAAACAACATACAGATGTCATATCCCCCGAAATCCAGATGATCTTTTGTGCACTATAGCTTCGTTCTAATCTAATAAATCAAAATTTTATTCTTTGATTCTGGCCTGAAAACGGATTTTTTTATATCGCAACCGCAGATAATTACCAGCAGCGTAAGCGACATACTCGTGATGCCGAACGATTAGAACAGTTTTCGTCTGCAACTGTGACAAACTCACGGACGTGGCGTGACCGTGATGGTACTGTGTCAAAACCAATTTCATTGGATAAACATGAATATCGCGCCCTGTGATTGGCTCGCAAATTCCGTACCATAAGGTGCTGCTCGGCTCTAGTAACGACAACACGCGGCTTGGATCATGGATCAGCAACAGCACTGCCGGATATCCAACAAAAGATGAGATTCAGCTCAGTGCTGCCTATATATTGGCCAGATGCAGGAGTCCGGGCAGATGAGATTCAGCTCAGTGCTGCTTATTTTACGAGCGTTCACTATGGATCAGTTCAGTGCTACCTATGTTAAGATGCGGCGGCAAGGCTTGACAGGTAAGTGCAAAAGGCCTATTGTTAGCAAGTCAACGCACAGATATTCTCCATTCCCCATTCAAGGGCGTTGATCTATAGTCATCGCAATTAATATTTAAATTTTGAGAGGAAAAGTGATATTCTGGAGTACTGCCTATGTAAAAAGGCGAGTTGGAAATACGCTTTCTTCCATTGCAACAATCACCATTCCATTTGCCAATTTCTGTAACCCCATTGCTTTCACCCCATTTTCTACAATTACGAGCCAAAACAGACGTATCCTCGGGCAGTATATCAAACGAACCACAAGCCGGAGGATAGTCTTGAGTTCTTCCAGATACCTCGAATATTCTCAGTACATCTTGGCCAGCGGTGTTGTTCTTGGTCATGATGCTCACGACTCTACCAACGGATTTCTTGTGACAATAGAAATGAATCTGGTGGAATCCCATCTTTTGCTGGATATCCAACATGGCGGCTCCTGTAGGTATGATGTTCACGTCTGTCCTGTTGTATTCCTTTATGACTTCATATGTTCCTATTTCAAGGTTGGATAGTGCTGTACTTGGTTGAATTGTCCTCTTCACAATAGTCCAGCCCCCTAGAAGTGTAATTAAGACGCTAAATACAACGCGCGCTCTGATTGGGTGGTTCGTGGTGATTGTGTACGCGCAGACGTCAAAGCTTTTTGAAGTTCTTTGATGCCACGTTTTTAGAGCTCAAAACTGTCTTTAAGAATATTTTTTCGAAAATTCCCGTGGAAAACGGTTTTTGATACTTTCCAAAAATCCCAAAATCGCAATGAAAAAAAAAAAAAAAAAAAAAAGAAAAGAAAAGAAGAAGAAGAAGAATTTTAGTTCAGATTTCACCAAGTCCACCAAGTAACTATCATTGGTCACCCATCCGATCACTATCCCAGCCCTATAGGGCTTGACTCATTACCTTGAAAGCACAACGCATTAGACAACTGGTCCATCGCTTTCAAGGAATGACGAAAATAATGCACGCGAAAACAATGCACCAGATAGACTAGGTTATTTTACTCTTTCAAATCCATGTGAACCGTGGTTAGAGCAAGGAGTTAGTCACATATGGTCTGGGGGCCGGCTAGCTTCTCCC
>JAAAQI020149134.1:0-10978 GCA_011800005.2 Stichodactyla mertensii
CCAAGTGTCGCACTTTTGCTCAGGTACCTTAAGTTTTGTGAATGGATGGACGGACAAACAAACGGACAGATGGATGGGGAGGGAAGGATGGAAACGTGGTAGAAGGCAAGGATGGGTGGGTGGGTGGGTGGGTGGGTGGACAGATTGATAGAGGGTTGGACAGACGGATGGAGGGAATGAAGGAAACATGAGAGGAGGGAAGGATGGATGGAAGGAAGGAAGAAGGAAGGAAGGGTAGATGGATGGATGGATGTGGTTGGGTGGACGGATGGATGGCACAGACAGATGGGTGGATTATGATGGGTGGTTAATGAGTGATGAATGAAAGCGTGAATATTTATGTAAGTAAATCAAAAACAAAGGAAAAGAGTACATGTTCATGAAGTACTGATAGGTCATATAATCCCCTTGCTTTATAACACTCTTTTAATACTGAATTTAAGGTATATGGAAATGCCCAAGGTTTGTGCAACAAAATGTGGGGTGAGTCTTTCAGGTATGAGGAGTCTACCAATTGCATGGTGATGGATTTCAAAGGCCCAGGAAATCCCAACGACAAAGTCACTAATAAACCAGTGCAGGTGGCTAGCACTTTGAGTACATCGACAGCAGCAATGCTGATGGGAGTCTTGCTAATCCACTTCTTGTAAACATCAATTGTAATGAGTGTAGATGGGGATAGCTCTTCAAATGACACTGATAGTCAGGAGTCATATTAATCTTTATTTTGTGAACTGCATTGATTTGATGTGGGTAAAATTGTGTATGGCTATGAAAAATTTACATTTTTTTTTATTCTAATTGCCTAGTTGTAATTGTAACATTTTTTTTATTCTAATTGCCTAGTTATAATTGTAACATTTTTTTAT
Organism: Stichodactyla mertensii; assembly: GCA_011800005.2. Lineage (NCBI taxonomy): Eukaryota > Metazoa > Cnidaria > Anthozoa > Actiniaria > Stichodactylidae > Stichodactyla > Stichodactyla mertensii. The sequence goes on from JAAAQI020149134.1 coordinate 870, forward strand.
TTATTTAACAACAATCTTAACTTAATTGGTTGCCATGACATTTCATTTGGTTGTGAGTCTGAAACAGGCCGCTGGTAGTCACAGATCATGTGATCATGATCATAATTGCCTTACATTTTGTAACATTTTTTTATTTATTTAACATCAATTGTAACTTCATTTGGCTGTGAGTCTGAAATAGCTGGCCTGTTACACTCACAGATCATGTGACCATCTTCCCCTTATATCCAGTACTAGTGTCAAAATAAACTTTGAGAAATGAAATGAGCATCTGGATTCAGCTCATCAAAATGTTTTGCACAGGAGAAATGGCAGGAAACATAAAACCTAACATTTTCTAAGTATTTGTATGGAAAAATATTCCATTCCACAGCAAAGCTCTTTCTGCCAGTACATTTACCAGATTTCTAAACAAATCTTAACAGAATTTTTATTCTTACATTTTATCCCATTTCTCTTTCACCTAACTTCTTTACTTATATTTCGAGAAACACTTAAGGGGAGTTGGTCATGTGACCTGTTAGTGCAAAGGGCTAATTGACATGTTTCATAGGGCATATTTAAGGTATATTTAAATGTATCCTCTATTAGACACTAAGCTCTTCTTGCAAACTAGTTAAACAAATTGAATTGAGCAATATAATTATTTAAGAGTGATACTTCATATGTGTCACCAGAGATGAGTATCCTGCAACCTAAACTACAATGTAGTAATATGCTGCAACCTGAACTAGGAGTATCCCGCAACCTGAACTAGGAGTAAGCTAGGAGTATCCAGCAATGTGAACTAGGGACATACTGCAAATACCTGAAGTACTAGGAGTATCCTGCAACTTGAACTAGGGAGGTACCCGCTTATCCTGCTAAAATTTGTTACAACAAATTGATAAAAAATAAATGAAATATTTTAAAATTTTAGGTTTGAAAGATTGAATAAAGTGTTCAAAAATTGATAGTATTTTAAAGTAAAATTTCTACTGGCGTTGAGGAACGCCTGGTTGATTAATTACTTCAATTTTACACCAAACCAAAAGCAGCAATTTTGGGATTTTTGAGTTGGTGTAAAATTGAAATAATCAAGCAGACATTCCTGGACTGTGGTCTTAGAAATTCGTTATAAAACACTCAAAAATGCCCCAAAATTGATTAAAAGACATGCCCTATATTCTATGCCAAATAATATACATTTATTAATCTATAACCCCCTTTTTTAACGTTTGGGGGAAAAAACCTTGGAAATCAAGAGGGGAGGGGAGGGTTCACAGTGGTGTGTGTGCGTGGGTGGGGGGGGTGGTGTTGCAAAGATGAAATGCAATTCTATACTTGGACAACAATTTCAATTACCTCTGTACATCATTGTATTTATTTTCATTACAATCAATTTAATTTCTATATAATTTCTACACCTAAAGAATAAGAAGAATATACATATTTATATTATGTAATAAAATATCTACTATAGTATGTAATTGATTAATCATTTGATGGTTGGTGACTGGCCAAGTCATTAAATATTTGTTACTGGCTATTGCTAGATTCTTAAAAAATTATAGATAATAATTTCTAAAACAAAATTAGTCTCATTCCTTTTTTTGCTAGTTAATATTAGCCTATGATACTGGCAGTCTGTGATGGTAACAGGGCGAGGAAGCTCAAAATTTAATGGCAACTACTGAATCATATTTAATGTAAAGCTGCCATTATTATTATTCTCAATTATTCTTACAACAAAAAGCCACCAGATGAAGAAAATGTCAATATTTTTCCTACAATTTATTCATAATTTAAAATGAAAAGTGCAAATTGCAATTGAAAAAGCTTTTTTGTCAAGATGTTCATCCAAGTGTTATCATGAAACGTTTATCTGTTTATTAGGAGTTTTTTTTAAATACAACATGCAACATTTTGATTGATTGCACGTTTATCAAGGATATTATTGGTTAATATTAATGATTATCAGGAGTCGGTGATTCTTTGAATGAAGGGAAGATCTGGTGCTATGGTTTCATCTTGGTTTAGTAACTTTCCTTCCTTCCAATACTGTAAATAAAAAATGAATATTAGATAATCATTATACTCTGACAATATGGTGATGGTGATGATGGTAATAACAGGCCTGTAGGCTGAATTCTATATGGGGGGGCGGGTTCGTTTTCCAGTAGGGTAGACCATTTCTCCATTTCCCGCCAAATTGAGATTATGAGGGTACCCAATAGACAAGAAATCTGACCGAAATGACAGACTTCAAAGAGGTTACAACTTGACTAAGTCTATAGTCAGTAAAATCATTTTTTCTCGATTTTGTGTATCTTGGGCTCATTTTCAATTTAACTTCATTTTACTTTTCTAAAGAGCTGAAAAAAGAGGTCCAGACCAGACCTTAACAACAAGTAGGGGGATTTGTCCAAACCTCCCCAAAGCCCCCCAGCCTACGGGACTGGATGATTATAATTATGGTGATGGTGATGATGGCGAGAAGTGATGATGATGATGATGGGCAATGGTGGTGGTAATGATGGTGGTGATGATGGTTGTGATAGTTATATTGATAGTGATGACAATGATGACTGATAATTATGATCATTATAATGCTGGTGAGGGATGATGGCAGTGACTGATGGGGAGCATGATGATGTTAATCATACCAACATGTTACACCTACCTGCACGTCTGTAGTCTCTGTTTCACCCCATCTTGTCCGTCGTTCTATTTTGCCAACCTTTCTGTTATCTCTCCAAAGTCCTTCATATACTGTCCCACACTTAAGGGTCTCTTTCCCTTTTCCATGACGCTAGAAATAAAAAATTAAAAAGAAGTTGAACTTTTTGTTCCTTTGAATACTTGACTGCAGGACTGCAAACATCCTAGAAATGTGGATATTTTTTTGGTGTGTGTGTGTGTGTAGGGGGGTGGGGGTGTAGGGGGTGGGGGTGTTTGGGGGTGGGGGTGTTTGGGGGCGGGGGAGGGGGTGGAGTGGTTGTGGGAAGGTTGGAGAAGTTGGTGTATTGATTTTTCTGTATTTCTTCCCACTTCTGGTACAAATACCAGCTAGAATCTCAACATACTCACCATGTTTGCCTTAAAATCTCCTTCATACATTCCATTACTTGTTTTCTCAACACCTTGCCCCTGCTTGCAGCCATATTCATACCCTCCTGATTATACACACAAAAAAAAACCAAAGCTGGAAGTTCAGTTTCTGGTTGTTGCAAATCTTTAGTGTGACACTGTAAGGGAGTTGATTTTCTTTCTTATGTAAAAGCTCATCTCTTCTGCTGCCCAAACAATTTGCCAAGGATCTCACAGCTAAACAGTGCACCGGTTGTATCTATATTTTTTGCCCCATGTCAGGAAATTTGGAATCCAGAATCCACTGCAGTTCAGCTTTTGGAATCTCGAATCCGAGACTTGGAATCTAGCACATGGAGTCTGGAATGTACTAGGAATCTAGAATCCAGTACTAGGAATCCAGAATCCAGTACTAGGAATCCAGAATCCAGTACTAGGAATCCAGAATCCAGTACTAGGAATCTAGAATCCAGTACTAGGAATCCAGAATCCAGCACATGGAATCCAGAATCCAGTACTTGGAATCTAGAATCCAGCACCAGGAATCCAGAATCCAGTACTTGGAATCCAGAATCCAGTATTTGAAATCTGGAATGCAGCACATTTGTTACCTTCATAGCTGTAGTTGTTGGCATTGTCTATGAAGACACCATCTGAACCATGTTCCTAAATCAAAGAAATGTGGACGTTCTTATGTGATTCAATTTTACAAAGTTGAATGAAACTCACTCTGCAGACCTTTTGGAATGAAAACTGCAGTAATACTCACACTCCCTAGGTCCCAGTTCCCTTCATATGTTGCTCCATTTGGGTATGTCATCTTGCCATGCCCATTGCGTAGACCAAGCATCCAGTTTCCTATTGGTTGACAAAACAAGACCTTATTTGGAGAAGACAGTTACCCCCCCCCCCCCCACCATACACACATACATCTTAGTTTGAGTACAAATTTCAAATGTTTGCCCCACTTATATGGTGCTGTTAACACTAGAGCGACATCAGACTGGCCCCTACCAACCTCTTATCCCCTCCTCTGCCTCCCAACCCCCCTCATGTTGCTTTGCAAGCTTAACTTCTCAGTCATTAAGACTCTGGACTCCTGCACGGGTTTCAGATGTTGGGCTGTTGAGGTATTTGAACTAGCTAGAATAGAAGTACCTTAGTAGTAGATAGACTTACCATCATAGACACTAGAATCTGCATAGATCATTTTGCCCTGGCCATGGCGCTAGAAGGAAAAAACGTTGTAGGATTACAGAAAATGCCTAGCTTACAGGAATCCTCCTGCTCAGTCCCACAATTTCCCCTTGAAAGACAGAGGGATTGCAAAGCTGTAGCATACTGCCACAAAGACATGACTGTAGAATGTAGTCTATAGTCTGACTACACCACTCAAAGGTTATCCCCAGTACACAGCTAACGTGAAAATACAGTGGCAGTTGGATTCAGCCAGAGCCCTTTGTTTCTTGCAGAGGCTAAAAGGAAAGTGCTCTGGAATGAGAATGTATCAAGTATACTGCTTACCTGGTCATGTTGCCATTCTCCTTCATATTCTGAACCATCCTTGTACTGCATTGTACCAATGCCATGGCAAACATTGTACTCAAATTTGCCATCGTAGATCCCTTCTTGGCATCGGAGGATCCCTTTGCCAAAGCGCTGAAGAGGAAATTAAAAAAATAAAAAATAAAGAACCACCCAAAGGAATGGAACTGAGATGGACATTTCCCCCCCCCCCCCCAACTTAGGGCATAAGAAAATTCTGAAATTGTAGTGTTTAACAGAGAATGGAAATCCTGGCTGGGGGGCATCTTGTAAACCCAAGAAATCAGGGGGGGGTCAGGTGGGGTGGGGAGTAGGCTTGAAATCCTGGGGTCTTTCTAAAATTTACTGTTGTCCAAGGGGCAAAGAGTAAACTAGTTTAAAACCTGTGAGGTGAGGAAAAAACCCAATGTCCTTTATCGATAGGGCAGGGCGAATTCCTGGCAATATAACATGATTTTTCTTCCTTTCCTTTCCTTTCTTTTCCTAATGTAATCCAGCTTATCATAAAAAAATCTATTCACCATATCTCGGTGCCAGGAGCCGTCATATAATTCTCCATTAGCATAAATCATCTTGCCTCGACCTGACATGTGATCACCACGCCACTCGCCATCATATACAGTACCATCTGATGCAGTATACACTCCCTTGCCATGACGCTAGGAAGAACAATGGTACCAAGATATTAGTTACCCATATATAATTCCAAATACGTCTATTTCAGAAAAGCTACCAATTTTACCTGGTTATTTTCCCAATGGCCAATGTATGTTCCTTTCTTGTTTGCATACACCATTGTTCCTTCACCATTCATGCGATCATTTAAAAATTCACCCCTAAAATGAGAGATGGTGATGGTGGTAAGAGATGATGATGATGATGATGATGTTGATGATGATGATGATGGTGATGGTGATATCAACGATGATGACAATGGGTGATGATGATGATGATGATGGTAATGATGATCATAATGGTGATGATAATAAAGATGATGATGATGATGATGTTACTTGTTGACAAGAATAACAGTGATGACAAAGCTAGGTTTTTTCCCCCTTCAATAATTTTCTTTCACATACTCATAGGTATCTCCATTAGGCTTGACTAACTTCCCTTTTCCATGCTTCTGTAAAGAGAAAGTACAAACAGAAACTCAGGTGTGCAGCATTTATTTGCTTAAGTCACCATTTTGATGTTTCAGCATGGTCCAGGGGAGGGTAGGAGAGTAGGGGATACAGATCACCCCCGAAATGAGATGACAATCTTCTTATGAAGAAGTAACTGATGTGTCAATTCATCAATTTCAGTCTAGACCTCCGAATTTTATCCAGGGGATTAATGTCAGAGAGGCACCAAGAGACCACAGTCTTGTCCTCTTGGTGCCTCTCAGGTGCTAACCTGCTGACCTATTGGTGTTTACCTTACTATTTTTCCACTTGCCATCGTACGTTAATCCATTACCACATTTTAATAGAGCAGAACCACAGACTTCATTATCGACAAAATCTCCATCAAGAATATCATCATTGTTGAATTTAATCAATCCCTGAGAACAACAGGTAAAAAGATTAACCTTCAATAAACTGTTCTAATTTGACCAAGCAGAAATATTGGTTATTATTAAGAAGGTCTGAAGATCAAAATCCCCATTAAATTGATGAAAACGCCCAGAAAATGTAAGAGAATTCTTCAAGGTGCAAATCCAATTATACCATACTATCCTTGGGGAAAATTCAAGGATTTTTGACAAAAATCCAGGACTCTTTGGGTATAAATGGAATTCAAGGACTTTACAAGGACCTTTTCAAAATTCAAGGGCTTTTGAAGACTGTGCATACCATGTTCTTTACTGATGTCACATCAAGACTAAAATTCTTCAGACATACCTTGACCATCCATATGAGTGGTGTATCAAAAAATATGAAAATGAAACAGATTAAGAAAACGAAATGAAATTGAGAGAAATACATACCTTTCCATTCATTTTCCCTCTCTTCCATTCCCCAGTGTAGACATCCTTGTTAGGGAAGGTAAGTGTCCCTACACCATGTTGTTTATCGTCCAGCCATTCACCATTGTACTTCTCACCTGTGCTGTACGTTAATTCCCCAATACCTTTCCGCTCATCATCTTCAAAGTTACCAACGTATCGAGTTCTGTTCTGCCAGGCTATAACACCATAACCCTGTCTCTGCACAAACAAGACACACATCAAAATGCAGTTTTAGTTTTTTTCGGCCTGGTGTCCTGCTTGTAAATCGTGCATGGAGATTAATTGGTATTCCAAGATGTGCAAGTGCATTTATCAAATATCATGCACAGATTCAAAAACAAAAGTATTTCAAGCAGTATGTGTAAAAACATACACAGCAAATGTAAAAATGTTGGGTATATCTACAGTACAACCTACGGCCTTGTTTTGTAGATTCAAGACATCAAGCAAATTCAAAGAATTTTGAACAAATGTTTTACCTTTCCATCAACAAATTTTCCACAATATATTCGTCCATCCCTGTATGTGAAGTCTGACTTCCGGTGTCCTGGAAACGAGATTTAGAAGAGAAAATCAGTAAGTTTCACAGAAAGAGAGGGCCGCTGACTTTTAGTTGTAGAAACTTTTAGAGGGAAAGAAGAAAAGGATGGATGGATGCATGGACTTGATGGATGAATGGGTAGGTAGGTAGATGGATAAATTGGAGGAGATGGATGGACAGATAGGATGGTAAATGAATGGTTAGATGGATGGAAGATGGGATGAGTAGGAGATGGGATGGAGGGATGGATGGATGGGTGGGTGGATGGACGGACGGACGGACAGATGAGTAAACAGAATGGCATGAAATAAAGGAACTACTAAACAAAAACGTTCACGTAAAACAAGCAAGATTGGCACCTACGTATTTCACTGCTATCAGTAGCCATCTCTCCATGAAGGCGAATAGCAATGGCTGTTCTTAGTTTCTGTAACCAATGCTTCTTTTCATTCTTTGTTCCTGTGTACATGATGTAGGATCGCTCAGGTGTGTAGAGCTCTATTGCATCCTCTTTACCTGATCAAATTAATACACAAGAAATAAGATCGTAAGTAGTACTATGACAATGATGGTGATAGCATTGATGATGGTTATGGTGGTGATGGTGGTGGTGATGATGAAGACGATGATGACGATGATATTGATGATGATGATATCTCACTTGTTTGGGGGTCATTATCTTCCAAGTCAGCCACCCAGATAGACTCCAGTTCCAAAGTCAACTCCACCTCAGTGCGCTTGTTCACATTCTTGGCTGCAAACACTACTACGTCATTAAACAGAAGACACTGAAACCAGCAGAACAATAGATTCAAAGAATATTCTTTTTCCCCCTTGCAGTTTACAAAGCAGTTAGGGATCAAGCTGGGTGGCCTAGCAGTGAGGGCACTTTCCTCTCACCTGCATGGTCCTGGGTTTGATTCTTCCTGCACCCCCCTAGTTTGTAGAGCAGTTTTCATGTGACGTTTCACAGTCATGTGAAGTCTAACCATTACTTACAAATCATCCCAGGCCGACTAACTCATCACTCTCAGGTCAGGGTTAAAAGCGGTTTCAAGAAAACATGACGTTGCCACAACAAACGAACATGCAAGGCAGATATGATGTCACATAAACGTCAAAGATATTTCCCACCTAAAATAACTTGCGCACGCGCAGTAGTTTGTGAAATGAACACAAACCTTGTAAGTTCTTTTCCTACTCATGACGTTCACTTCTCCTTCTTTGATGAGCGAGCGACCTGGAGTTTCAAATGCCTGCAAAACACACAGGAAGTCCAAGAATAAGTTCAAGATGATTAGCAACATGGAAAAAATGTTTAATGAATAAGTCTTTTTTACCTTGATGCCAATCACTCGGGATCTCAGCTCTGTCATTGCCCGCTGACCCTGGACAGCTTGTAGTTGATTGTTGATGTATTCAGCAATGTTATTCTAGATTCAAACACAATAAGAGGAAAAATTGAAAAACAGAAAGAAAGGAAGGAAGAAAGGAAGAAGGAAAGAAAGGAAGGAAGGAAGGAAGGAAGGAAGGAAACCCAATAGTAAAAGAAATGATTGGAAGTAGGTGGGCAGTTAAGAGTACATATGCACCAACAGCTTGGTTATATTTTTTTCAGGTTGTTTTTGAGTTGATACTTTACACTGACCAATTGATGATGAAAACTATGGTCCATGATAAGCTATACTACCCTTACAACTATTATCTTATTGTTATAGTATAACAGTTAATACCATTTTATGGAGTCCTTCTTTAATGGGACGAGCATCAGGGTGATGTGATGGTGTACATTTAATCAGGTCCTGTAGCGATGAAGAATAAGAAGATATGACAAGAGGGCATATAATTACTGCCACCCTCATCACAGTGGTCCTCATCAGCCTTGCCCTCATCATCCTCGCCCTCATCAGCCTCGGCCTCCATCAGCCTTGCCCTCATCATCCTCGGCCTCCATCAGCCTCGCCATCATCATCCTCACCTTCACCCTCTGCCTCCATCACCTTTGCCTTCATTATCCTCCCCATACCCCTCCCCTCACTCTTGTCCTCATCACCTTTGCCTTCATTATCCTCCCCCTCCCCCTCCCCCTCCCCCTTGCCTTTATCCACACCCTCACCCTCAACAACAGACAGACTGTTTCAAAGCCGTGACGTCCTTCCACCACCATCATCATCACTATCACCATCTTTAAATACCAACCCTCAGTAGCAGCAGATATCTTGGTATTCTCTGTACAACAGTGATCAGATATGCAGGTAGTTTCAAACCAGGTTGACAAACAGCGTTTTCATAACAATTCTGAAAGATGACACATCAGAACGTGAGCACAGGATTGCACAACCAAAAACAACAACAGCTAAACGAGATTTACAATACCTCCAGGAACTCATCGAACTCTTTCCTTCTCTTTATTTTTTGTTTGATCAGGTTCTCAGCTGTATCATAGTTGTTGCAGTATGTCGCGTAGATTTTGAATCGATCAGCCTAAAACAAAAGAAAAAACGATTGTGAGAAAAGGAATAAATGATTTAAAAAGTAGAGAGAGGGAAGGAGGGCGGGAGAGTGAATAAGGGAAAGATTAAATGAAGATATACGAATGAAAGTATGATACCAATCCCGAGAAACCGTTATGAAAATGTTTCCCAAACTGGGGATTCATTTCTTGGAGTCTTTCGGCTCTTCCGAGAGTTCTATCACTTGACGTTATCGTTGTCGTCGATTCTCAAATAGACAAAAAAATCTGCACAGGAACTGTAGAACCCTCGTTGTAGAAATGACACGTAAATTTTCAAACGGGCGACGACAAATTTGCCTTCTTATATCCGCATTAGAAAAATTGTCTTGGTTTTTGATTCAGCTCATGCATGCTAAAAATTCCCGGAATGAGTTAGGCGCGATATCCGGAAAATATCGAAAATCTGATAGTTAGATTTTGATAATTTCTTTATTTCTTTGATA
>JAAAQI020149145.1:0-10976 GCA_011800005.2 Stichodactyla mertensii
TCTCGGAAAAAATTCCGAGCTCCTGGCGGGATTTTTTCCGAGAATATTAGCTTGCAGAAACATAAATGCATCATTAAAGTTTTCAATGTTTTCTATCAAAAAGCGCAGCAGTATAGCCAAATAGCGTGCAATAAAATAATTACAAAACTATAAAAACTATGTTTCTCGTAAAATTCCCAAGCCATCAAGACCATTTCCCCCGGGACCGACTCCAAAAATATTATTGCGCCAACGGTCTAGAGATCTTGGAATGAGTTTTACTATAAGCACCAATCCACTCATATCTTCCACTCGGTACATGTGGGCGTTGGGTGAGCTGGCCATTTTGGCGAGTTCTTCAATTCCATCCAGATATTCACCCACAGCAACAACAAACACTTCGATTCCCGCCACTTTAAGCCTGCGCGCATTTGGTATTGTCATGTTACGTTTGATATTTGACTGGCCGTCCGTTATTATAAGAACTCGCTTGAAACTTTGACTTCTTCCGCCATGAACGCCGGGCTTATTGAATATTTCATAGCAGATTTCTAGTGCTTCCTGTGTGTTAGTTTTCCCGCCAGTCCGTTTGAGCATGCGCAGTTCGTCTACTGCGTTTCGTTGGGAAGTGAAGTTGAGAGCAAGTTTGGCGTTGGTAGCTATGGTGATGAGGGCATGTTTTGACGAAGCCTTAGATTTGCTTATCATCTGCTGGATAGCCAGAATTCCCCGATTGAATTCCAATTCGCTGATAGAACTCGAGGAGTCGATTATGTAGGCAACGTCGAAGAAGTTAAACAGCTGCCGTTTGCTGCGTTTTAAAGAAGACTCCTCGTCATCTTGGTCAAGAAAAATGCGCCCGAGTTTCTTGGCTGTTTCTTGTGGAGGAGGGATTAGACGCAAATCTGTCAATGGAAAACAAATCTGCTCATTAAATAACTCATCTCTATTACTAAAATACCACATATATGTGCATTAACGACTGATGTAACCCCTAGATAACCAAGAGTATGGACCACCTTGAGCATAACAACTCCACCTTTGGCCTTTTGCATGTTTGTTGGTGAAACAAGACTAAAGAGCTCCTAAACTTTAAATCTTGTTGGTCTGATACAAGGCTTTAAGAGCAGTTTTACGCCATAGCCTGTCATCAGCTACTTTGCAGCTAAGACCAAAGTTACACTCAAAAGATTCATTAGTGATGTTTTTAATGTTTATCAGTGTTACCTATTCTTGCAAAATCAACACTTTCAATATTCATACTGCACTAAAGAAAAGGTAATTGGTAAGCTACGCTTGTTCTGACAGGCCGAACTGTTGGGACGCAAGAGCCTGTATTTTTGTTTTGCAATCATACACAAGGAATGAAATTACATGAAAAGGACGCCATGTTGGTCGATGGGACAAGTGAAACTAAAGGTTCGGACACATGATGTGACGTTAATTGCCTGCGACGTTGTTTGCAACGTGTCCACCCGTAAAAGTAGTACGCGTTTCTACTTCTGCGACGTCGCGCGCAACAGTTGGCACGGGTGGACCCAGCGTGCGATTTACCCGTTGCAAGCAACGTCGCATCCTGTCTCCGAGCCCTAAAGGTGCGCTAAAATTGGCCGAACTCGTATGACTTTTTGCGTAGCATTGTTGCGAAGAGCAGGGAGCACACACACACAACCAACATTTGCTCTAAAACTGCAACGCGTCAAGTTGCACCCGTTCTTTTGCACCAATGAAAAGTATGAGGCATGCTGTGACGTCAATTGAAGACGTAAAAAGGATAGAAATATGATATTTCTTGTGTGGAGCTTTTGCGCTTTTTCACCTGTGATAACTGACACCCTATATCTCTGGAAATGAGGGGCACTCGAGAAAAAGAAAGTTCTTGGCTGCTTCTCGTGTTAGACTTGACACAACAGCTTTTAGGTCGCCCACAAGGGTTTATTTGCCGATGGTGTCAGATTATGCAAGAATATCTTATTGCATCAAGCTACCTGTTTTGGCGTCGCTCTGAAATCTTTAAACGAGCCAGAACTGTGATCCGCAATGTTGTCGTGGCACACATCTTTTTCATTTGCACGCCTTCGGAATTGAGACTTCTTGCAGGTAATCTCGCGTTAGTACTTGCAAGTTTAAATTCTAAAAGTGTGCAGATACTGTTAACATTTAATTGCCAATCAGGGCTCTATATATAAACACTAATTAAGTATCATTTCTGTGAACTCGGCTTGGCGTCATACAGAAAGTCTGAATCTTAAAAAACGCGTGGACGACAGCGGGCACCTAAATTTTTTTAAAAAAGCAAAACAAAACGACCAAGTCAAATTCGTTGCATTTATTTATAGTTTACCGTCCTAAATTGTTCAATATTCGAAGTTTTTTGTTGCGGCTCGGTGGGGGATTTGGGAGGGTGCAGGCGGTGCGCAACCCCCTGAGTTGAACTACTGACAGTCAATTATTGGTGCTGGAGTCCCGTTGTGCAACCCGCTAAAATAAACCTGGACTCGTCCTGCCGCTGTAACATATTCTTCTTACTGGGAAAATCTTGTCTAACTGAACTTTACTTGAGTTTTCCACTTGTTTCTTCGGCACATCACCGGTCCTCGTACGTACGAGGTTGCCAGTTAGTAGGTTAGTTACAGCACATTGATCATTGGTATGAAGTGACAGATGCAACAACGACACTACATTCTATTTGTGTAATTAACTTTGACCCTTCTTGAGCCATGGCACGAGAAACGTTCTCAGAATTTAGGCAAAAATTGCGAATTGGGAATGTTTTTAGAATTGGTCGATCATATATGACACGTTTGTAGAGGTATCTTGGGATTGTCGATTGCCGCAGACTTTCAATTCATTGGCTTAAGGCTCAACCACAAGATTATTTTTTCCAATGCTGGCTGTGCAATGGCCTGAGGAGACAAATCATAAAAGGTGTTCACATGGGCGGTTCGTCGTGAAAGTTGTCTCTCAACAAAAGTTTCATGTTGCATCAGTAGAAAGCAGCTCTACTCTAATCGTGAAACCAAGTTATTTATGTCAAGAACGTCACAAAGCTTTAGCTGATAGGCATTGCAGTATATCGTCTGGACACTTGTGCGCACATTTTCCAAGTAAAACCTTCATTGCACGTGTCAAATGCTTTTGGAAATGAGGCTTTAGGAGAGGTGCGCGCTGATCTTCCTTGCTCAAAAGATGCTACATGCATTTGGTTGTGCGTGATAATAAAAACACATTAAGCTTTAACTTAGCTTTCAAGATGATTAATCTATAATCTCTCCTGACAAAAATGAGACTAATGACTCTGTTACCTTGTTAATTGTTGCAGATAATTTTCCGAGCATTGCTTACATGATTTAAAAGGCAAGCTTGGAATTTGGGGTAAACTTTTTAAAAAAAGAATTTAATAAAGCCTTTAACTATAAACCTCTGACAACTTTAAAAAGTTACAATGCAGCTTTAATAGATATTGATTTTGCAAACTACTTGGAATTCACTCTGAAGATTAAAATTCATGCCAAATTAATAGACATTTATAAACTCTCGAAATAAAACCAATGGGATTATTTCTAACAAGATTACAATGACTGCAAGATTAATCATATAGAAAGTTAAGTTAAGCATTGGTACCTTTTTACTATTTAAGCACGCATAGCATTGAATACGAAGGAATAATTTAATTTTTATCAATGACTAGATGGGTAACGATTCGGCCCTTGGTAAGTCGCATCTGAAACACCTTTCTATGGTCCCTCCTTCTCTCAATCCGGAGGGTCTACTCGACGTCCAGCGCAAGCTGGAATGCTGTTGGGAGTGCATTCTAGATGGTATGGCAGAGTAATCCACTGTAATTTAATTTCTGGATTAAAAAGCGCAAATTACAACTATTTACTACACAATTAACGAAAAGAGCTCGTAAAGCAACATTCATAAGGTCAAAGGGTTGACAGTTTTGCTCAGGTTGTGCGGAATGAACTCTTGATTTTGTTTCTGTTAAACGAAGGTGCCAATCATACAGACGAAAGATCCAGACTGCTTACATTCCAAATACTAAAAGACCTCAATACTATCCTGTCTGATTGAAAAAGCCATGGCGAGGGCCTTTTCACTCGTCTAGGAAGGATTATTTCAAGTGCCTGTCATCTGGCCTCCGTTAGCTCGGTATCTAGCTCATTAAAAGTTCAGAAAATGGCAAAATAAACTTATTGGATGACATAGCAGAAAGCTCCACAAATTCCCCATAAAATGGTTTTCGTAGAGTTTTTTCTTACTTTTCACTGACGTGTTTTACCGTGTTTTTCGAAGCATACTCTATTGCATTCCTAGTGGTTCTTTTTACACGTTTGCATTTGTTTTCTTCGACGCTTTTCCTGCATTTTTGCTGGTTTTTACTGTAAAGTTTCGTCGTCAGTTTGAGAAAAAAGCGTTAAAATAAAAAGGATTCGATAAAAATGAGGTATCTGCAGAACAAACCACGAGATATCAAACATAATGTGTTTTAACCAAAGTAGACCTGATATATTTATCTTACGAATAACGATGTTTTGACTTGAAGGCAAACAGAGTTGAATGTCATGGAAATCTTACCGGTATCAATACCAGAGCTGTAGCAGAGTGGCTTGTTCCACAAGTTAAGCAGACATATTACAATACACCATCCAACAGTATTTGAATCCATTCTGTTAAACCACTGCGACAATAATGCGCAGATCCTGACAGCGATCGAAGTAGCAGATTATCGCAGAATATCAACTATCGCGCACACAATGCTATCATATTTTCACCACCAAACTAACGCGACGGTAATGAAGACTACCTTTATTTATTGAACGGGGGTCAGTCAGGTTGGCTAGGCGTGTTTTCAAAACAGACGTTAGTATTTTACAACCAATCTTACATTCCTTCTTAAGCTACACTGTCTCAGTTTTCCAAAACTCCTCAATATCGGATTTCCGCTTTTAAAATACCTTTATAAATAGAGGTTTTTTCGACCGGCTTAAGTTATTTTACTATTAAAAGGGATTTTAAAAGGGAAAATTAAGTAATAAAATTATGGTGACTTCACTTTTCACGTCACGCAACTAAAAAAACTCCCGATCACAGCTGAAATGCATGTCAGATGTGTATCACTGAAAGTGTCTAACTAATTAAAGTGTCTGAAATAATCTCGGCTAGGTAATATAAATGAAAACCCTCGTAACCCTCTTTAAGCACGGCAAAGAAAAGATGGCACGGCACCGATACCTTTCATCGTGTAAGCGAATCACTCGGGAAGATTTTGGCCCTCGTGCCTGTGAATGAAGAGGCGTCCGATAAAGATCTCGCCTGAGTGTCGGCAGGGGTAGCCGTTATTAAATGGCACCGTACCAAATCATGCCGTGCCGTCTATTTTGCGCAACACTTAGTAAGGTCGTTCATGTGTAAACTAAGGGAAATGGTTATTATATATATTGCCTTGAGACACGTGTGCATGGTATGACATGTGGATCATTGGTATATGGTAGACAGACAGCACTGCAGGAAATGTGTGCACTGTGTGTGTGCATGGTAAACAATAGATCGACAGCACTATTTACCAATATTTACCCAAATCTCTTGCTGGTTGCTATTAATTAAGAGTAAATATAAATCCACATACATTTGGTGAAACAAGTCTGTTTATTGAGATAACACAGCACTGTTTCCTTCTATATACAATAGACCACACTGGTCTCAACCAACAGATTGATGTTTTAAGTGTTGCCTAGGCATGGCAAAGGAGAAGAATGACTATCATTTTTCTTTCTGCTCATGTAACGGATACCAATAAAACAGTAGTCAGACAAACTGTATACAAATTTCACTAATTACATAAAATACAGATAATCACAAAATAAACAATAACATGACCTAAGTTATAAATACTTAAGATATAACACACCCACTGATTGGCTGGCTACAGTGTTTATTTGAGAGGACAGACACTCGCACTAAAACAGCAAAAAATATTTTATAAAAGCAATGTAAAGCATCAGTTGTGTCTCCGTACTTGATATATACACTCTGGAGATGTAGAGCACTCAAAAAGCAGTTCTTAAGCTTGCCTTTCTCATGCACTACATCTCGCAGCATGTTTGTCACAGTAAAGAGATGTGCACATGTTTTATATTGATTAATTAAAATTAAAGGCCTAAAAAGGAGGTTGCACGTTATAAACTTTTGTTATCTATGCGATAGCAAGGTAAGCTGCAACACATAGCTAGTCATCAGCATAATTAAGACATTAATTCTATATTAACAATGTTTCCAAAAATAACTTTATAAAACAAAACAACTTTGCAAGAACTACTCTAGCATAGTCGGAAAATAGTATCAAGTTTATCAGAATCAAAGAATGTGGTTTTAACTCTCTTAGGTCGTATCATCCATTCATGTCTCTCTCAGCTTACAATGTACTTCAAGCAATAACTAATGTAACTGCACAAGTGACATTTCAGCTGTGAATGTACAAATTTGTCAAAAAAATTCAATCAGGCTTACTGTAATAAACAACATAACAGAATATTGAACGACAATAAAACCATCCATACCTCCTCCTGGCCACAGGATGGGATAAATAATATCAACCTGCCTTCACAGGAGTACAATGAAGGTTTCCTTGATTTGTGCAGTTTTATAAACAAAAAATAATCCACTCTAGAGAATAATTCAAAATAAAAGCCAACCACAACGTGGTGGATTAAATATTCTTAATGTAAAAGCGAGTTTTGAATTCAAATGGCTCCCTCTTGGCATTAAAATATTCATAAAATTTATTTCTTTGATTGTATTTACAACACGTTTTTATATTTTTTTTGGCTGAGTTCATTTTGATTGCTTGTTAACTATAATAAATTAAGCAAAATATAAACACACAGGATTTAATTTGCCTAAATACATGTTTCACCGTTACATCAGCAGAAAGACTAAAAAAATCTTTCATGGCGATGGCATTTGAAGAAACGAAGGCTTTTAAATATTTTGCATGTAAGAATGAAAAAAGAACAAAATTCTTCAAAGGAATGAATTTAAAAACCCACAAGTCAATATTCAACTGTTCACACTACTGAAAAAAGGGCTTGTCTTTGCATTTTTTGCTTTTAAGACTGGAATCCAATTCATGGTTCTGACTGAAACAATTAGCCAGCTATAGCACTGGTTTTCTCAGTGGAATACATTTTTGCCACTAACTATTTTCACAAAGCTTTCATTGCACTACTTGAATTTGATTCTTGTATTTCTATAGAATGACAAGACAAATGCACTAATCAGTTGATGATATCATCAAAATCTTAGGACAGTGTGCACTATTCTAGCTGACTTCATTTGCTTGTGGGACACAGAAACAGTAAGTATGGAGTTTCTGAACCATGAATCAAGGACATCAAGTGAAGTGTTTTCAAAACTGGTGAAGTATTTTTCTCAGGATAATACATGTACACATACTGTACAATGAATTATCGTTATAATGAAAACAAATTGACAAAAAAAAATTTTTTTGCACTTGTGGGTCTTTAAGTCATTAAACTGAGATTCCAAAGATTAGAGGCTAGTCTACTTAGACTCTCTCAGCTATTATTTCTCTTTAAGCCTGACTTTCATTTTTATGATTTTGTGGCTAAAACTCAAAGGCAAAATAACTGTTGTGTGTTGTTTCCAACCAGTTGGATGAGACAGCTGCACATCCATAAACAGAAGAATTCAGTGATGTGAATCATTTCTTCATGTGCTAAGGCCATTACAGGGTTTTAATTCACGCTTGTTGCATATTTACACCCTGATGACATTGGGATATGGACTAATTTATGCCTAACATAAGTTGACATGCACAATACTTGTAAACTCTTGTTATGGCATATTAGTATTCTTGGGTTCTGTCTTTAAATTTCCATCTGAAATTGGGGTTCATCTCCTAGTGACGAATAAAGTTCATATTAATACAACAACCACAGGAATGTGTTGATGGCCTGTAGCAGTGTCAACAACAAACACAACACAGAAATTATGTTAATACCAAGAACAGAGAAGCAGCAGCAACCAGAAACATAGTAAAAAAGTGTGGTAATGTCAAGAGCAGCCAAAAACAACAGCACTAGCACTAGCAGCAGCAACAACAACAACGAAAGTACCCTACAGCAGTAATATTGTATTGAACAAAGTTGGAGTAGCAGCAACAGTAGACACAGTGACAAACAACATGCACAACAAAGACACAATTTCAACACTACCAAGAGCAGCAACAGCAACAAAATCCACCACAACAAAGAATAACATGAGTAGCAAGAACAAAACAACAACAACAGCAGCAGCAGCAACTTCATTAACTTTCACTGACCTGCATCAGTTTTTTGCTCTGGCTCTGGTACTGGTACTGGCTTCTCAGTTTCTTCTGCTTTCGCATTCGCTTCACAAGTCACTCCTGGAATCAATGGGAGGTTGACTGGGGGAGTCTTTGACAGTGGTGAATTTCTAAGCTCCATTAGGAATTTACGCTCATAAATAATTCTTGTACCTAAGAATTGTAACAGAATTGATTTAATATTTGACATTTTAAAATGTTTGAGATATCACACACACACCAATTGCATGGCTGGCTGCAGTGTTTATATCAGAGGACAGAGACACACTTGTGCTAAAACAGTGAAAAATATTTGATTAAAGCAATATCAAATGATTGCTTATGTCTCTGTACTGTGATATAAACACTCTGGGAGATGTAGAGCACTTGAAAAGCAATTTGACTTGACTACACCTCGTGTCCCTAAGCTCTACATCTCCCAGTGTGTTTATATCACAGTACAGAGACATGTACATGCATTTTATATTGCTCAGTTACGCAAACCCATAATGCAAAAGGCCTGTTGGATTATCTATTGAATCATTTGATAAGGAATGTCTGGCTTAGGAGGTTGAGAACATATCCACACCACCAATGTAATAATTGCAATACATTAGATCTCTCCCACTTCCAACAATGAAAAGTAAAATATTTACCAATAAATCAATTTAAGCTCAGTAAGACGGACTTACAATGATCAACAAAAATTGCATAACATTTTTGAAAACCAATTCAATATATGAGAATTTCAAAATAAAACAAGATGAGGTTTCTATTATAGCAAACTAAAATTATTTTTGAGCATCAGCTAAAGCAGCAGCAGCAAAAAGAAAGATGAAATTAAGAAATCGAATTTAAAATAACTATTATCTCTGACAAATGATAAATATCATAAAAATAGCAAATCAAACATCAGATGTGAATTGCAAGATTGTTTTTCACTATGGAAAAATGGAAGAAAGTTCTAGAATGATTAAGAATGACTCACTAATGTGTGACTTTGTGTAAGGACCTGAGAAAAAGGTGTTAGCTCAGCAAAATGGATTCGTAGCCCAACATGCTGAAACCTGCATTTGCATGGATTTGATTTATATATAAGACAATGATGGCACAACTGCTAAAAATCTGTTTGAACAGCTGATGCTACAAGACCACACCAGTCAATCTTCTCAATAATTTATGCAAACCTTTGAAATTTTATCTAGCTAATTAGATTAAAGGGAATTATTGATTCCTAGCTCCATGCATACCAAGCTTTATTAAAACAAAATATTGGAGATTTTACTTGGACTTTCAAGGCAATTTTTAATGCTGCTATAACTTCATGTTAGAGCCATATTACTAGAGTGATTACAATAAACATGTGAAACAAAATTTAATAGTCAAGACTATTATAATCAAATCCCAACAAAAGAAAACAATATAATTACTAACCTCTACTAACCTCTGTTAGACATAACTATTGAACAGGCTTATTGCAATCACTTTAGTGGTATTATAAAACCAAAATCAATAACAATCTATTTCATGATAAGAATACTCTACAAGCCAAATAGATTATTAAGCCCATGGTATCAAAAAATAGATATTGGAGTCTGATGAACAAAAATATTCATATCTGAAGGTTTGAGGAAAGTAATTTCTTTGTGATAAGAGGAAACTTGCAAATCCAACAAATGCAACCAGATATTTATGATTTTGAGAGACATGGATTCGCTTATTTAATGTGTAGATTATAAACCAAAAAGCTGCATTGATACCAGATTGAAATTTCTAAAAATGTATACCATTGTACTATATATTCCTAGCCTGTAGATGTATTTTCAATACATCCTGTAAAATTCAATATATAAACCCCAATGTATGACACAGTTATATATTTAATAAGTTTGAGATTACCCTATATAAATTCTCATTTAAATTGCACTATATGAAGAGTTAATGGTGACCATTAACTCTTTAGGTGCCAAACTAAAACATTCCCAAGATAATGACATTATATTGATGAAAGAAGTCATGAATAGCAACTTCTGCATCCAAGATGAAAAAGAATTTAATGGAGATTTTTCTTTTTTTCTCCTCATGGCAATAATTTTTGTACAGAATGCTGAATTTTGCAGTTAAAGGATGAATTGTGGAGAACATTTTAGGCTTTATTTTAGAGGATTTTCTGTGGAAATGGCCCCAGAAATACATCACATATCAAAAGCTCTTTACTTTAAACAAGCTGTTGCACTGGATAAAAGTACACAAGATACCGGTAATTTTTATCTGGTGTAAAAGAAGAAACAAAATGCTTTCCAGACAATGCAGCAGCAAGACCACTAATATTGAGCAAAACCCAATTCTTTTTATCTCCCTGACTTCACAGTCAAACTGTGACAAAAAATGCAAAACATGGTTATCGAAATTGTCAGGTTCATTACTATATTCTAATCTTTTAGTTATTGGTGTCTTGTAAAAGCTTTTAAGTAAGGGTCCGAGTAAAAACTAGGCAAGCTTTCGGCAAGGAATGCAGAAAGGTGTTAATTGTGATATTATTTAAACCACCCACCTCATTGGTTGAAATGTGAAAATCTGCCATAACTTTAAAAGGTAACACATATTTTTCTATTTTATTCAATATCTGATTTTCTTTTCATGAAAG